>WAAG01074505.1:29296-52945 GCA_013390105.1 Tichodroma muraria
GATGGGATGGGATGGGATGGGATGGGATGGGATGGGATGGGATGGGATGGGATGGGATGGGATGGCCCTGCTGCTCCCATCGAGACAGCAGTGCCACCTGCCGGCCTGCCCAGCCGCCTCCTGCGCCTGCCTGCTGTGCCAGGGCAGGGTCAGGCTNAGGGAAAAACTCAAAGCTCTCTGAGCTGTCATTTCCTGAACTAAGTGCCATATTTTTTTAATTTGGGGGTGTGAGAGCCATGGCTTTCCCTCCTGCCCCGGCATGTCCTGCAAGCCCCTAACAACAAAATCAAAACAAACGCTTGGAAAGTGTTGAAACGGAGTGGCTGGAGCCGTGGCAAAGCAGCAGTGCTGTCACGGGGAGGAGCAGGGTTGGAGTTTGGCTTTCCATTTCCAGAGAGCTTCTGTGATTTCCACTTTTCCTTCTGTGGGGCAGGAAGGACTTTCCCCATCGCTGCCTTCCCTTGGCTGGGTTTGGGGTGTTCTCCTGGGGTTCTCTTTGCCCATCCCAAGCACCCCAGGCATCTCAAACCCCACTCCCATGCCATCCCAGTTTCCAGGTCCTGCATGGGGCGTGTGGGGGGTGCCAGCCTCACGTCACTGTCCCCCCGGACAGCTGCTGGCCTGGGGACAGGGGGACAGCTCTGATGCTGCCAGGGGAGGGGGGAGCCCCTGTGGGGCGGCCCGGGGGGCTCCGTGCTGGGATCCGGGGAGTGTGGGATGGATGGGATGGGATGGGATGGGATGGGATGGGATGGGATGGGATGGGATGGGATGGGATGGGATGGGATGGGATGGGATGGGATGGGATGCAGGAATGNGAGGGCTTTTCCAAGGAAAATGGTTCTGGGGTTCTTCTGTCTCCGTGCAGCGCCTGCCCAGACCCACCCTGGTGCAGGCAGGGCTGGCTGCAGGCAGTGGGGCTGGGTGCTGGCAGGGGTCGGTGCAGGGTGCCCGGGGGGCTGCGGGGAGAGCCCCCGGCCCATCCCTGTGCTCCCAGTGCCCCACAGGATCACACATCAGTGTCCCTTCTGCAGGAGCTCAGCAGGGATGGGGGACATGGGGGGATCAGCAGCCCCCAGGGCTGTGCTCCACAGGTGGTTCCCATCCCTCCTTTCTGCCCCACGCTGTGTTGGCACCACCCCCTCGGCTCCCACCCTGCTCCCAGCCCCAAAGGACAGGCCGGGACAGAGTCACTCGGGATGGAGACCTTTATTGACCCTGGGTGGCCCGGGCAGGGCAGGAGCAGTGTGAGGCCACCTGCCCACGAGCCACATCCCCTGGCACTGAGCAGTGACCCACAGGGACGTCCAGCACCCCCGTGTGGGATCTCCAGGGGCTCCCCCTCCCACTCCCACCCCTCCCCGTGGCCCTGTACCTCCACTCCCGGCTCTTCCGCGGGCTGGGGCTCCCTTGGGATGGGCCGCCGAGCCGTGGCCCCAAGAACAGTATTTCCAGGAATCCCCAACCTAGTGCCTAAGGGATTCCTGGGAAAACTGGACCCTGAGGACACGGCAACCCGGGCTCTGTGCCAGCCCCGCGCGTCCTCGCCGCTGTCCAGGCTCCGTGTGTGGCTGATGGGGGAGCCACCACCCCTCCCATCTCTGTGGGACCCCTCCCACGGGTGCCCAGCGCCGGGCTGGGGGTCCTGAGCAGACACAGGAGTCCCTCTGCTGCAAGGAAAATCCTCCCACCCTCCTATCCCTCCTTGCTCTCTGCCGGGAGCTTTGGGATGAGCCCTTTTCCTGCAGCCACGGCCGAGCTCTCCTTGTGTCACTTGTCCCAGGGGGTGGGGGGTCCCCAGGGTGCGCAGTTCCTCCCTTCCCGAGCTACAGTGCTTCATCTCAGACTCCCAATTGACCAGAGATGCAGCACTGCACCTTGGGCTGGGAGACATGGAGGTGTCCGTGGTCCCCCTGGCTGCGTGGCCGTGGGTGGGAACACGGCCAGGCTGTGTCTAGGTGCAAGCAAAGAGGTGTCCCCAGCCTCCAGAGCTGTGCCCGTGTCCCCAGTGTGGTGGCAGGACAGGCCTGGGCTGGGTAGCTCAGCCTGGCCCCAGCTCTGCAGGGACAGACAGGGATAGGGACAGGGGATGGGTAAGTGGTGGGGCTGCCTCTAAATCCCAAATGTATCTCCCCAGAGAGCTGGTGCAGAGCTGGGCAGGAGGGAGGGGGTGATGGGGGTGATCAGGACAGTGTGGGGCTGTGGGTGCCACACAGCACATCCCTCCCTGCCCCTTCCCCACCCTGGGGATGAGGAGTGTGTGAAAGCCCCTGCTGTCCCTCCCCACCCTTGTCCTTTTCCCTGTCCCCAGGAGAGCCTGCAGCTGGCCAGCACCTCGGCCTCCCAAGCTCAAACCTTGGCCTGATCCATTCCCAGGCTGGCAGAGGGGCTGTGGGACAGAATCTCCCTGGATGTCCTCCCTTGGGTTTGGACAGGCTTCAGCCCACCTGGCCTGGAGAGCGAATATCCAGGGGAAGCAGGAGGCGAGGGAGGATGGAGGCAGCGGCTGAGCCCAAAAATATCTTCCTCAGGCGAACACTAACATCCTGAGCAGGGCTGAACCTGATAAACAGACCATCCATCACAGCCCCAGCAGCCCCAGCAGCCTGATGAGAAGCAGATGCTGCATCTCTGCCGGGAGCCCCTGCATCCGGCCCGGCCCCCTGGCCACGCGCACCCAGCTGGGACCCGGGGCAGGAACCACCCCGTGCACTGGGCTGGGCTCCCCTCGCTGCTGCCCTTGTTCTTTGGGGGGAAAGAGTGGGGCAAAGAGCCCTGTGGAGCCCCAAGATTGCAGAGTCCCTTGCTCAGGAATGAGGGTTTGGAGCAGCCTTGGCCAGCACGGGGTTGTCTCTGTACCAGCCATGGCCAGGCCAGCCCTGAGCCCTGGCCAAGTGTGACAACAGCCACAGGGACCCAAAAGCAGAGGAGGTGCTGCAGGGACCCTCCCGCCTTTGCAGAGCCTCTGCCTGGCCCCCTGCCCATCCCCAGGAAGGGGCTGCTGTGCGTTCTGCAGGAGGGATGTGCAGCACTGCAGTGTGCCCTGGGCTCCAGCCCCTGGGATCCATCCTCTGGGCTCCAGCCCCTGGGCTCCATCCCCCTTTGCATGACTGGGCAGGGGACAATAACCCCACATCTTGTCCCTGCCTGTGCCCGGGAAAGGGCCTGCGGTGGTGCCCGCGTGGCAGCGCGGTGGCACATCAGCTCTGCCCATCTCTCTTGGTGGCCACCTCAGGGGCTGTACCATCCTCTCGTGTGTTCAGCAGCTTCAAAACCCCAGGGACAGCCACAGCTGAGCCTGTAAAACACAGAGGACGGGAGTCAGCAGAGTGGTGAAGAGCTGAGTCCAAGCTGAAGGCTTGTGGAGTCGCAAGCTCTTGGGTCTTGCTGTGGGTGCTCAGCACCCCTGGGCCTGAGGACAGCAATGCCAACAGCTCTGTGCACACAACAAACCCTACAATAGTCACTCAAAATCCTCCCTTTGTTGCTCAAATCCCTGTGTGCCCAAAGCCCACAGGTGTGGGACACATCTCGTCTCCTGGGAGTGACTCCCAGGTCCCCCAGGTGTGCGAGGAGCCCTGCACTGGGCCTGGGGATGGCCCTGTCCTCCCCCGGCCCCCATCCCCTGGTGGGAAAAGACAGGACAAAGCCTTTCCTGCCCCCGTGGTGCAGGGCTGGGAGAGCTCAGCTGCCGTCCCCGGGGAGGTGCTGGCGGGGGGAAGAAACGCCGAGAAACTCTGGAGGAATGCGCCGGGCTGCGCATCCCATGGAGGCAAAACATCTGCACAGCTCACCCAGCCCTGCCCGGGAGAGGCCCTCAGGGCAGACAGACACCCCAACCCTCCCTTCAGTGTCCCCAAAATGGGGCAAAACCCCAGCACTGCGGGGCCTGCCCTGTGCCCCTTGATTCCGCTCGCGGTTTTCTCCCAAATTCTCAAGGAAAGACGACTGCCACCAGCTCTCCACTGGTCACCACACTCACACTGCTGCTGGGGCACCTCCGTGTGGGGGACACCAGTGTCCCCTGAGCCAGGAGAGCCACAGCCCCAGGCTGCTCGTCTCACTCGTGCGGGTGCGAGCGCGCCACACGGATTCGGAAGGATCCGGAATGACAAACGGCCGGATCACGGTCCTGCCAGCACTGGGGATCCACCAGCCACTGCCACATCCCCACGTTCAGGGTGTCTGGAGGGTGCCCAGGGCATGACGTGCATGGCCAGGACGGTCCCCTGGCACCTTCCATGGCCACAGCAGCTCTGCTGGCATCGCCCGTGCCCCGACCCGCCGCTCACCTCCAGCCTCGCCTGTCCCAAGCCGTGTCCCTGGGTGTCCCCTGCTGCTGCTGGTGATGCCAGAGGAGGAGGAGTGGGCGAGTGCTCCGAGAGCTCCGTGGCCACCCCGAGCTGCTCCCGGCAGCGCTGGGCTGAGTCAGAGCTCGGCCCTCCCCGCGGTTACAACACAGCGCCCTTTCCCCTCTCCAGGCAGGCCTCCGCTGCAGGAAATGTCCTTTTTTAATAGCACTTGGGATTTGTTCCTCCTTGAAATTCCCCAGCCCTGCGAGGCCAGGCTGGGGCTCCTCAGGGAGACGCCTGAGCCCCCCAGCCAGGAGGGTTCTGCTGTGAGCAGCTCCCCGCTCTCTGGAGGGTGGAAGGCACTGGGTGATGCTCCATCCCGTGCAGGTACCCTTTTGCCTTCTCCTGGCCCTCAAAATCCTGATCTCCAGCAGCCATCAGAACCCCATCCCTGCCCCAGACAAGCTTTAATCCATCAGCTTCCCAAACAGCCCCGATGCCACCACCAAGGCAAGGTAAATCCTGCCCAGGAACCCCTCAGATGGCTCTCCTTGGTGCTGAGGACTGGGATCATGTAGGAGAACATGGCCTTGCTGGAAGGACTCACTCCAGAAATCGAAGGGGCTGACCCCAGGGCAGCTCCTGCTGCCTGTTGGGTCCCTGCAGGCAGCGATCACACAGGGATGCTGCTCCCTGGCACTCTGCAGCACGAGCTGGTGGCAGGAGAGCTCCAAAGCTCCTTCCCACTGGGGCCTTCCAGCTCTGCCAGCATCTCCATCCCGTCCCCCCCAGCCCACGGCAGCCTCTGTGGAGGAGAGGTGCCTCCTGTCTCCCTCCCTCCCTCCCTCACCAGCGCTGGTATTAAATCAAAGGTTTATGAGAAAATGGAGGGGCCAGGGGAGATCCTAATCTGGTCACAGGCTGATTAACCCTGAGTTCAGGCTGAGGTCCTGATGCTCAGCTATAAATAGCTCTGCCTTCCCTTTCCCATCCTCCTGCCGGGGCTGCGTGCCTGCCCTTTTATGGTCAAAAAGGAGAATTTGGAGCCCGGGCGGCCCCCATCTCCCCCCATCTCCCCCCATCTCCCTTGCTGGGGACGAGCCAAGGGGGCCCAGGGGGATGCTGCTCTTGCTCACTGGGCTTTGCTGGGATGAATTATAATGCCAAGAACAAAGGAGCAGGTTTGGGGGGCTGCGAGCAGGGGATGGGTGCAGAGGGGAGAGCGCATCTGGTTTGTGGGGCCAGAGCGAGGGAGAAATCTCCTGGTTTGGTGTCTCTGCAGAGCTGGGATCCTGCACACACTGCTCTGCTGCTGGGGGCATGGCATGGCATGGCATGGCATGGCATGGCATGGCATGGCATGGCATGGCACGGATGGCTGGAGGGAGCCCAGGGACAAACAAGGCCTCTGCCACCTCCCTGTTTGTCACCCCAGGGAAGGGCACTGTCCCTGCCTGGCCACCATCGTGCCTGGTTCTGCCATGCAGAGCCCACCGGTGCCAGTGCTGTGCTGAGGGGCTGAAACCCTGCCGTGACAGATCCTGGCTTGGGGGTGAGGAGTCTCCAGAAGGGGAGGAGCAGCAGAGCAGGGATCCCTGGCTGGAAGAAGCCATGGAAGCTATGGAAGAGCCGAGGCACACAGGAGCCTGGTCACTGCCATTCCCACGGCCTCAGCTCTTCCCCACTGCTGCCTCAGATCACCATCTCCCCATCCCTGGCTGCTTTCCTCCTCCCAGAGCTGCTCCCTGTCCCCAGCCCCCTGCCCTCTCCCCAGCCCCGGAAGGTGTTTTGGGGCACGGGGATGCCACTGGGGCCGGGGCTGGCCCTGGGGCACACAGAGCGTGGGAGCCCAGCCCGGCACCAGCCTTCCCACTTTGTTTACACGTCACATTCCCGGCCTGCAGGAAGTGGTGCAGGGGTGAAGTCCCAGAGGGGACAGGCCAGCACGTCACCGGCCTCCAGCCCGCTCTGGGAAGGGCTGGTGGGAGCCCAGAGCACCGTGAGGAGAGCTCCCCGTGGGCGCTGTTCCCAAGCAGTGCCGGGAGGCTGCTCCAGCATCTTCCTTCCTCTCTGCTGGGCTCTGCTCCTCACCCCACTCTTGCAGGGCTCCTGATGGGGATGCTGAGGGAACACCTCATGGTGGGCATGCAGGAGCTTCCCAGAACTTGGAGCTGGAGCAGGCAGGGAGCTGCCTGCTCGAGCAGAGGCACAGCCATGGTGTGCTCCTCGAGCTGCCACAACTTTGGCTGCTTCTCCAAGTTCTATCACCTTATCTCTGCAGGTTGTAATTCCCATCTCCCCCCACAGGCTCCCAGCTTTCCCAGCCCTGCTTGCTGCCCAGCCATCTAAACTATAAAAGACACTAAATAAAACACCCTAAATGGCTGAAGTTCCCGGCACTCAGGAGATGAGATGTGGAAAAACAGGGAGCGCAAAAGTTGCACCGGGACTGGTGTAAGAGGCATCACCCCCCTGCGGAGCATCCGGCAGGAATTGTGGGGCTGGAGGTGGGGAAGAATCGAAATGAAATTTAAAAAATAAAGTTGAAAAGGGAGAGGGAAAAAACAAAAGAGAAATCTGCAGTGAGGCATCCCAGTTAAGAAGGCCAAGCTGGGAGCGAGACACTGTCCTAAGTACCAGTGGCCACTGAGCTGGTCCCACAGCGGGACCAGGGTGACCTGCTGGCCACCATGCAGCATCTGCCCCACACGTGGCACATCAGACCCCACAGCCCCATCCCCAGGCCCTTGCAATCCCTTGTGCAAGGGGAGCTGCTCGTCCCAGCAGAGTTCAGCCCAGGGAGAGGCAGTGCTGCCCGTGGCCCTGTGCTGCCACCAAGGCAGGGGTGTCCCTGCAGAGTGGGGACACCTGCTCAGGGCAAAGACAACAGCACCAGCCAGCCCCCACGGATCCTGCTGGCCCAGGGTGGGAAGCCTCCAGCACTGCCAGCACATCCCAGTCCCTGCCACCACACCCTGGCACTGTCACACCCCATCCCAACACAGAGCCAGGCAGGGCTGAGCCCCCTGGGACCCAGTGGGGCAGGGGGCACTGGTGCCCTGCAGGGCTGGCAGAGCCCTGGGCAGCCCTCCCAGGACCTCCTGCACCTCGGCCATCCCCTGCAGCTGCAGCACTGCACACACCAGCTTTCAGTGACGGTAGGACGGGGAAGATGTTGCTGCTCGGAAGCTCCTACCTGGACGCGTCACCACAAGCAGAGCCCGGGCAAGCTGACCACACACGTCTGCCACCTCCCCAGCTGACAGCCATGCCTGCTGTGCACCTAGTGGGGGCACGGGGCTGGCCCATGGGCCTGCCAGCCCTCCAGAGCCCCCCTCCCCATGGACAGCATGACCATCCCCAGCTTGTCCACCAGCACAAAGCAGCTTCAGCCCTCACCTCACCCAGCAGCTGCAGCCCAGGCACCAGCTCTGCAGTCCGTCTCCAGCCCCTGCCCTTTGTCTCCATGACCCTGCCAGCATCTGTCCCTGCTGTCCCTGCCCTAAGCCAGAGAGACGGGGTACCCCAAGGGCTGGGGGAGCATCAGCACCTCCCAGCCAGTGACCCCTTTGGTGGCTACTGCAGGAGGAGGAGACCCTACTCCGCTGTGCCCTCCCAGTGCCCGGCTGGCGGCTGCTGCTGGTGGGCACACACTGCCCCAGCTCCCCCAGCAACCCCAGAGCAGGCAGGCAGCACATTCCCACCACCCAGGCACGGAGACAGGGCTGAGGTGAGCCCTGTGAACACACACAGTCCCGGGCGGGCAAAGGGGTTTGGGGTTCAGGGGCAGGAGCACCCCCCAGCACCCACCGGCCTTCAGCCACAGGAGGTGAGTTTGGCTGCACCCGCCCCGGCTGGAGCCCTCCCCTGTGCAGGATCTGCTCCCACCACCTGCTCTGTGCTCCCAGCCAAGGTCAGGGCATGGTGAAACAGCCCCAGAGCTCAGATTTCAGCCTCCTGCCTCATCGCTGAGCTGTCGCTGCCTCCGCTCAGGTGCTGGGGCTGCTCTGACACAGCTGGACAGCTGCTGGGCAGCTGGGTCCCCAGCCTGGCACAGCCCCTGCTCCTGGGTGTGCCACACCACTGCCAGCACCCTGCCATGGCACAGCACAGTGCTCACCACGGCCAGAGCTCGCCAGGAGACAGCAGTGCCATGGCTGGAGCTGTCACTGACCAGGAGACAGCAGTGCCATGGCCGGAGCTGTCACTGACCAGGAGACAGCAGTGGTGCCATGGGCTGAGGGAGCAACTCATCCCAGCCCTGCTCTCCAGGAGCCACTGCAGGATGATCCACCAGGCACCGAGCACTGGCTCTCCCCACCTAGCCCAGGAGAGGAGCAGGATGCCAGGGATGAGCAAAGGCAGGGCACCCGGGCACTGCAGAGGAACAAGCCTCGGAAAAGCCTGAGCAGGGACAAGTGTAGTTCTTAGACAGAAAAGGAGACCAAGAGGAAAAAAAGGGCTCTTAATCATCTGCAGAGTCGCTCTTGACAAGCGTGGAGGGAAATGCCACTCTATCCAGCAGCCACCCAGAGCTGCAGCCTGTCTAGACACAGCCTTTCCCAAATTCCTGCTGATAACTGCTTGGGAAATCTTTGGCGGAGGCGTCTTGCCTGTGTTTGTTGGAAGCTGACTTCTCTCCCACCGGCTGGTGGTGGAAATTCTGTTGTCCTTTGGAGGGCTCCCTGGATGGTGCATGGGGTCTGGGGAGCCAGGCTGGGCACAGGCAGGATAGCCCCGTGCCAGGGGACATTGCCACTGGGATGGGGAGGCAGCTCATGTCCCACCAGTGGCTCCCCAATCCCATATGCAGCATCCCAGTGCCAGGATGCTGCACCTTCCCCAGGAGCAGCCAGCAACAGCAGGGAGCTCTTGAGGAACAGCAGACTGGGGACAGACTGGGACCATGGTGGCCACGGCTGCCCTGAGAGGCTGCAGTGCCCTGGTCACTGTCACTGTCCCATTGCAGAGGGACACAGAGCCCACACAGAACCTGTACCCCCAGGGGTGGCACCGTGCCTTGGCTGGACCCGCTGTCCTTGTGCTGGACCCGAATAACACCTGGCAATTGTCCCTGCAGAGGAAGGAGGCAGGAGGACACGGCACCTTGCTGCCACCGGGCACAGTGTCCCCAGGTGACCCACTGGAAGGGGACAGACACAGATGGTGCTTTGGGAGCACAGAACCAGCCATAACCCCCACAAAGGCAGCCCTGAGGGAGAAGGCACCACCCGGGGAGCCTTTGCAAGGCCATCAGCCCTGCTGGCCATCCCCTGCTGCCCTCCCTGTGCCCTCCCCTGCAGCCAGCACAGGGCTCAGCTGCTGTCCCCCACAGGGTCACACTGTGCAGCCACCACTGCAGCTCCGGGGTTTTGAGGATGCAGCCACCATTCCCCAGGAGAGCGATGGAGCTGGGGAAGTGCCCCCAGCTGGGAAAACATCCGCGGGGCTGGTTGGGGCCGTTCCCAGAGGATGGAGAGGCAGGGCACAGGCTGGGTGGCCCCAGGGTCCCAAAAGGAGTGGGCAGCAGGATGCTCCCAGTCAGTGTCAGTGGGCTGGGAACGGCAGCTCCAACACCCTGTGAGCCTCGGGCACTGAGACCCGGCCCCATCCCCTCCCCAGCTCGTTTTCCCAAAGGTGGCAGCAGCACAGGAGCCAAGCAGGGGTTCCGTGTCCCCGCTGTGTGAGGAGCTCACCTGCCCGGGCTCACCTCTGGCTTCCCAGTTTTTCCATCCCAGACACCCACAGGAATTCCTCCCCCAGCCCCGGGAGGGTCCATCCCCACATCCGAAAAGCTGGGCGAGCCCCACCAAGCCCAGCACCAGGACGGAGCTACAGGGACAGATTTTGGGGAACCCCTTTGCCCAGGATCCCCTAACCCTGAGGAGGCTCCGGCCCCTCCTTGCCAGCTCAATGCCCGGCAGATTTCCCTGCTCGTGGCTGTGCTCCACTCACCTCCCAGCTCCCCGGAGTCGCTGGGCTGAGCATCCCGGGCTGGGCTGGCAGAGGGGGATGCAGGAGGAGTTGTGTTGGCACCGACAGCGGGCAGAGCCGGAGCTCCCACACCGCCAGGGAGCCCCAACACCAACCTCCCCATCCTCACCGTCCCACACACCCAGCCGTGCCCCCTCCCGCTCCCTCCATCCGCGGCCACCTACCTGCGACCCCACAGCTGCCCGGGGCACCGTGGGGACACGGCCACGTGCCCGCCACCTCCTCCCGGCACATCCTAACCCGCCACTGGCAGCCCGGCGACGCCAGGCGGGCCTTTTTGAAGCGGCCGGCATGGGAGCCCTGGGTGCAAAACTCCTCGCAGGCTCCTCGGAAGCTGGAAAAACCTTTTTCTTTTTACCTTATATGAGCTGGCGGGGGAGGCCAGGCCGCGGCGGGCAGCGCTGTCAGGGGCGCCGTGGGGATCCATTGGCTGGGGGGCCGTCACGTGGCCCCCGCGCCGCCACCGCCGCCGCGAGGCCCAGTGTTGCTTTTACCCCCTAAGGAAGGGCCGCTTGACAATTTTCATATTTCTTCTAAATTTGGAGATTTCAGACAATGCTGGGAGGCTTGGCTCGGGCTGCCAGAGGCCCATGTGGAAGTCATTAAGGCGGAGAGGGGGAGCGGAGGGAAGGAGGGTTGGGGGAAGCGAGGGGGAGGAGAGCGGCCGGGGCTGCGCCTGGGAACCCGGGCCATCCCGGCCGGAGAAAGTTGTTTGGAACAACTCACTTCCTCCCGGCATCGTGCACGGGGGGGGANCGGGGCTGGCGCCCGTCCCGCCGGCCAGCGGAGGAAACGGAGATGTCCCTGGCCCGGCCGGAGGGGTCCCGTGACTCCCATGACTTTGAAAAACCCCATCTGGCCTGGGGAAAAAAGCGTTTCGGCAGCCCTGGGGCTGTGCTGGGGCTCCAGGGTGAGGTCCCTGAGTGTCCCCAGGGTCGGGACCCCCGTGGGGTGGTGGCGGTGGCGAGGCCGGGGCCGTGGGGCTGGCCGCACGCGGGCCTTCCCCGGGTTCCAGGGGCACAGGGAGCCTGTGTGGGAGCTCCGTCACCGGGCCCGGCCCCGTGCGGGCCGTGAGTCCATGTGTGGCCTCCAGCCGGCACTGGGGCCCCCGCGATGAGCAGCAGTTGGCAGCTGGGGCGGGGAACACCGGGCACCCAGCGCCTTCATCCTCTGCTCCATCAGCCCCTGGCACGGCAAGGAAGGAGTTTGTCCCTGCTCCGGACACCGCTGCTCTGCCTGGCTGGCACGGGGCAGTGAGTCCAGCACGGAGCTCAGCTCTGGAGCAGCAGAACAGCCTCTGCTGCATGAAATACCTGAGGGAGAGCCAGGCAGCATGGGGAGATGCCACCAGCTTCAACGTTGGCTTTGCAAGGTGGTGGCATTACCTGAGGGGAGCACAGAGCTGGGCTCTGCGCTCTCATGCCCATCAGAGGGGCCTGGCTTGTGGGAAGGGGGCTGATCCTGAGCCATGCACAGGCACAGTGGTTGCTATAACCTCGGTGGGGACAAGTGTGGAGTAAGAGCCTGGCAAGGCAGGACTTCCACCAGAAACAAATCCCAGAGAGGCTCCTACCATCCTCGGACCCCTGAGCCTGTGGGGACAGCCCCAAAGCCAGGGCCAAGGCCTCTCTGCCATCACTCCAGGCTTTGTACAGGGGTGCTGTGGAGTGCTTGACATCCCTGAGGCTCTCCCAGGACTTAGGCACCACCTCAGCATCAGAACCACTGCTGCAGGAGCTGAACATCCCCTCAGCACCTCGGTGTGTCCCAGGATACGCTCCTGGGGATATCTCTCATCCCGGAGGGAGCTGCCCTGCCAGCTGCAAGAAAGGAGAAGCAGGGAACCAGCCTGTGCTGGACGAGGCACCAGGAAGCTGCCCAGCACCTGCCAGGAGAGCAGGGATGGGAGCAGCAGTGCCTGGATCTGCCAGCAGCGTGCCCAGACCTGACAGGGAGAGCCAGAGGAGTGGTGGCTCTCCAAGGAGCCAGAGCTTCCAGCGAGGTGGGCAGGAATATAAAGCACTTCCCAGGAGCTGCTTGGGAAAAAAAAAACACAATCCTTTTTTGAATTGCTGCACACCCAGAGATGCAGAGGCCCCTTGCAGCACAAGCCTTGGTTTTGCCCAGGAGCAGCCAGCTCCCAGCGGGTCTGCCCACTGTCACCAGGGCAGAGCTGAGCCCAGGCTCACTGACCTGCCATGGGAATTGCACAGAGCACAGCCCACAGCAGGACATCCCCTTCCCCTGCTGCAGACATCCCCTTCCCTCTGTGCAGGGCACTGAGCTGGGACACCACCTGTGGGATGTCCCCAGGACACATGGGGCTCTCCCTGGGCACAGACCCTCCTCCCTCACTGCTTCCAATCCCCAAACCTCTATCCCCATTTTAATTGCCATCCCATGCCCTGGGAGCCAGCAGGGAGATCTCCCAGCCCTCTCACTCCCCTCTCCCTCTGCTCTCGGGGGGCTGGCTTTGAGTGAGGCACAACCAAGGGCTGCCATTAAACAAACACTATAATTAGAAACCAGGTTCCCTAAATGAAGTGAAAAATGTAACGTTAGCCTCTGTTTGTTCGCTGGATGCTGCGCTCTTGTTCCATGACCCAGAGGGGTCGTGCCCTGTGGTTTCTGAGAAGCCTTAATAAGGTAATGTTTAGGAGGTTACTATCTTTACAGCTCTTGTCTTATTACAACTCCATAAGAAAAACATTTGGGGCAAAGCAGGATTCCTTGGCGCGCGTTTGTTTTTGTTACTCCTTCACTAAGATGCTGCCCAGCCATCCTTCCTCACCACAGATTCAGTTTCAGTATCTCCACAAAAGTGACATTTTTTCCCACCTCCCGCTGACCTCCAGCCTCTCTGGCTGGGTGTAAGGGCAGGGGTCAAGTGGCAGTGACAGCTCTGTCCCAGGCAGGTGGGGAGGACACCACTGGCTGCTGGCTGCACATGGGGTGATGCCACAGGGCAGTGATGGAAAGGGAGCCCCTGGGCTGCTCCCACCTTCCCAAGAGCCTGGGATGTGATAAGAGAAACCGTTCTCCTACAAGTCCTGTTAACATCCAAACACACCAAATTTAGAACCTTTTCATCTGCTGCCCGACATCAGAGGGGGCTGCTGGAGAGCAGGAGAGCATTTCTCAGCCCGTATATTATTACAGCCCCTGCCTCCCTCACCCCCTTGCAGCGGCAGGACAGTGATTAATGGGCGAGCTGGGCTGGAGCAGCTCTGAAGGTGACCTTCAGGACTGGTCAGTGCTGCCCTGTAAACCCCTTCCCTCCCTGGACTGCAGCAGGCAGGAGCAGGGAACAGGGAGCAGGGCAGGAGATTGCTCTGACCTCAAGCCACCAGTTCCCACCTGGTGATGATTCCCCAGCAGTTTGGGGGTCCCTGCATGGGATCCCTTGCCCAGGGACATGGAGAGAAGTCTGGCTCGATCACAAGCCTCCAGGACAGACGTCGGTGCCACTGCTGAGCTTTCCATTTACCTCCACCCTTCGCCTTGCCCTGGGAACTGGGAACCTGGACTCCTGCCCACAAGAAAAAGCCACCAAAGCCCTTCAAATAAGAGGCTTTCTCCTCACAGACCCAGAGGGCACTTATGCCCTGGCAGCACGTCCCTGGGAGTATCCTCCAGTCCCCTAGCCTTGCAGGGAGGGTGGTGGGGATGGCTCCAGGCTGCTCCGTGGGTCCCACGTGGGGCTGAAGGACCAGCTCTTCCTGCAGCCAGGAGCTGGGATGCAGAGGGCACCCTGGCAGGACTATCTCACCTTGGTAATCCAGCACAAAATGAAGCCACCCTTCCAAAGCACTCAGGGGTTGGTGTCTGGCTGCCTTAGGCTGCAGGGGGAAGGAAAACTGAATTATTTGGAAAGCCAGCATTGCCCACCCATGCTCTGTGCTGGTGGGCAGGGGGCACAGCCAGGGCAGGCTGAGGCCAGGAGCCCAACGGGCTGGAAAAGGTCAGAGGGCAAGCACAGGGGTCACAGAGGGAGCAGGGCATGGGGCCAGGCAGGATGAGGGGACTCATGGCCGGGTAGTGCCTCAGTGTTCCCTGCAGCCTCCCAGCCTGGAGGGCAGCGTGGTTCTGTTCCCCTCTGTCCTATGGGGACCCGGACTGCCCCGCACAGAGCTCCCGGAGGGGCTCGCTGGGACCGGGGTCTGCCCGTGCACCCACACCAGCCCCTCCAGCCCTCCCCCAGCGCCACCAGCGGGGACCAGGCACGGGGCACCAGGGCAGGGAGGCACCGGGGCAGCCACCGCCCCCGCAGCGGGCGCTGTGCCGGGCAGGGACGGAAGGAAGCGGCCGTTTCCAGCCCGCGGAGCGGCTGAGCAGGCTTTTTCCATCAGGTGCTCTGTCTCCAGCAGCAGGAGGCAAAAGAAAACAAAAGGCACGAGAGGAGCGGGACAGGAGGAACCTGCGCGTCTGGATCGTGTAAGCAGCAGCGACGTGCTGTAAACGCCGGGCGGGTGATGGATGTGCCGGAGGGGCCGCGCAGGATGTGCCGGACGCGCATCTTCCCCCGCCCCGCCCGCCCGGCGCTGCCGGCAGCCGCTGGCCCGAAGCCTCCGCTCCCCCCGGAGCCTCCTGTCCGGGGTGCTGCTGTCCCCCAGCCCCAGAGGAGAGCCCGGCTCAGCTCTGCCTCCCGACGCCCAAATCCGGCTGTTCTGGGATCCAGAGGGTGTGATTTACAGCGCCGAGCATCGCCCAGCTCCCCGCCCGGGGAGGCAGAAGGGCCGCCGGGAGAGCTGGGTTAGGGCTGTAGAAAGAACATTGTGCGGTGATGCAGAGCCGGGATGGAGTTGCTGTCCCCTTGAGACCTCGGGCTGCCAGCGTGGTCACCCATCCTGCCCGCGGCACCCTGGCACCACGGTGGGGCGATGATGCCCCTTCCCTCCCTCGGGAAAACCCGTCCTGCCAGGATGAGGGCTTTGGGGGCCATGGGGGCACAGGAGAGGATGGGTCCTTGTCCGACAACAGCTGCCAGGGGGAGAGCACACATCCTGCTCGATGCCAGCAACAAATCCCTGGCCGCCCTGTCCAGCCGTGCCGTGTCTCTGTGTTTATTAAACGGCAGGAGCCGGCAGAATTAAGCACATTTTGTTTTTCCCTTTTTTGAGAGTGGGGAGTTTTAATTCCCACCAAACAATGTTCTTTTTCCAGCAAGCTTAAAATAAGCTTTTTTGGCTCGGGCGTCTCTGGAGCCATTGTGCAAATAAGGATGTGAGCTCTGTGCTCTGGCTGGGCCAGCACTACCTGCCAGGGGGGTTTTGGGGGGACATGGGAGGCCCCCAGGCCTGACCCTCCTCCCACCGCGGCACAGGGCTGGCTCTGGCCAGCACAGCTCGCTGGAGCTTTCCTTTGATGAGTGGAAAATGTTGCTCACACAGAGATAGGGATGAGGCCGTGCTGGAGCCTCCTCCCAGGCGCGCCCGTCTGGCCCCGGGGTGGGTGTGTGCCCAGGTGTGCTGGGGCCTCACAAACCCCATGAGGAGCTGGGTTCTGGAGCAGCCTGGTGCCCGGAGAAGTGGCCATGCCCTGCAGAGTGGCACCACCAGCGATGCTGCCATTGCCCAGTGCAGATGGAGGGGACTGCAGACCCCACACCAGCAGCTCCCACCCCTACAGGGACATTCCTGCTTGTGGGGAACTGCACAAAGCTATTTTCTGCCAGCGTGGAACTGTGGCCTGACTTCCCCCCGTTCCCTTACCTGCAGTCCCCGTGGTGTGCTCTGCCACAGGATCCCTGTCCAGCACATCCCTGCTGCCAAGCACGAGCATGGCATGACACGGATGCCCTGCATCTCCTGGGCTGGGGTGGGTTCCATGAGGGTTATCTGGCAAAAAAGCACCTGGGTTTACTCAGGGCAGGTGGAGCTTATCTTCACAGCCTCTCCTGCCCCATTTGGATCCCTTTTCCCCACCTCCAGGGCCTGCTCTCCACCCAAATTTCCCATGGCAGTGTGTGGCAAAGTGGCGACAGCAGCACAGATGAGCACGTACAAAACCTGAGAGCACCCCTCCTCTCCCCCGCCCAGGAGAGCCCCGAGGGGGTTTCCAGTGCTCCAACCTCAGCACGCTCTGCTCCCTCAGGGATAGCGCTGCAGCCAGGAAGGGCACACGGAGCCCTCCAGCCCTCCTGTCCCAGCCTGGAGGCAGAGCTGGCCATGACCCAGCCTCCCCATCCCAGCCTCTTCCCTCGGGCGAGGCCGGTGGGGAAAAGCCTCCCGCGCCCGCCCCCGCCTCCCCCAGCTTATCAAATTTGGCCATGTCTGAAAAGGCCTGGTTTCCTTTTCACCAAAAAAGATCAAAACTGGGTAATTGGCTGCCGGCACAGATGCCTCTGCGCCTCTCTCATGTGTAAACAGCATTGCCGAGCGCTGACACAACGCAGGCGGCCGCGGCACACGCAGGCGTCCCGGGGCTGCCACCGGCCCTTCTGGGGGTGCCAGAACAGGGGGTGAAGTCGCTGGGTGCAGGCAGGGGTTGGCTCAGCACCCCAAAAACTGCTGGTGGCCAAAGGCCGGGTGCTGCCGTACACGTTAAGCACAGGCAGGTGGTTGCAGGGCTCCTCCGGCAGGTCCTGAGGTGACAAACGGGACACTCTGTGCTCAGATCTCAGCCAAGGGGACAGCAACGCCTCTGAAACGCTGTGCTGGGGCTGTCCTTGGGGATGTTAACGTGGGATGGGGTGGGCGGGAGCAGCCAGGCTGCATCCCAGGGCTGGCAGGAGGAGGGGGACAGCGTGAGCTGGGGCTACAGAGACCTTTACCCTACTTACGGGGTTTTCTAGAGGCCCAGATCACGGACTGGGAAAAGGAGGTGGAAATTTCCCTCTGCTCTACAAAGCTCAGGGCCCTTCAAATCCCTGGGGGCGCACAGTGAGGCGGGAGGAGGAGGGAAACAACATCCAGTGCTGCCACCAAAAGAGCAGGGCAGAGCCTGCTGCCCGGGAGCGCGGGGAACAGCGCCGGGCATCCGCCTGCGGCTGGGGCTGGAGGGGAGAGAGGGATGCAGGGAGGGGCGGAGGGATGCGCGGAGGGATGGAGGGCGGGGTGGAGGGGCGGAGGGACGCACGAAGGGATGGAGAGGAGGAGGGATGCAGACGGGAAGGACGGAGCGCTTGGGAGCGCATGGGTGGCGGACAGCACCATCGCGTGGCATTTGACCGCAGGGACAGCGACAGCCCAGAGCAGGGGTGCAATGCCAGCCCCCGTCCCCTGGACGGGGAATTACAGGCAGCACCCCCGTGCCTCAGTTTCTCCCACCGCAGCACCCTGCACCGCGGTGTCTGGCTCCGGGAGGCGAAGGCAGCACCCACCAACACCCAGCACCCCGCAGACCCACGGCCAGCTGTGGGCACACACGTGTGTCCCCACGGCAGGAGCTGGAGGACAGCAGAAGGGGAGGGGTTTGGGGACAGACCAGGGGTACAGGGATGCCATCATCTCACTGCTGGGCAGAAGGGTTCTGGGGGCTCCTGGGGACAGCAGAGCTGCTGCTGGTGGTGGCACACAGATGACAGTGGGCCTTCAGCCCCAGGTTACCTGCTCACCTTAACCCTGTTACCTGCTCACTGTGTCCCAGCATGGGACACAGCCCCTGCTCCGCCAGCCCAGCAGCCTCAGTGTCCCTCCGGCCCTGACAGGGCTGTGACCATGCTGGTGCCGCCAACAGAGCCCAAACCCCCTCCCCAGAGCACGTTATTGCCAAGAGAGCCCCTCAGGGCTGCCTGGTCCAGAGGGGACCCGCCACTGACCACAGTCGCCACCGCCAGCGGAGCCAGCGCCTGGGGCGGTGACGGGTGGCCGAGTCCCAGACCACGCTGGCCCCCTGCCCTGTCTGCTCCGAGGCTCCCTGGCACCTTGGGGACCAGACACACCTCTGGCGGGGCACAGCTGGGGGCTGGGGCTTTCCCTTTTTAGCTGCCCGGCTCGCAGGGACCGGCCACACTGCAGGACAGCGGCCGGCACCCCTCCGCGGCCATGGAGCGGGCTCCAAACCTGGTAGGTGCCTCCCCGGCAGCTCAGGGCTTGCTCCTCGTTTTCCTTCTCTAACAGAACTATTTGCATGCTTGTTTTACCTGGGCTTGTTTGCTTTGGAGGTGCCCGCTGTGGCCTGCCAGGGCCACGGCTCCCATGCCCGGCAGGGTGAGGATGCAGCAGCCTGGCAGAGCAAAGCCACGCCAGGCCGGCCGGACAGCCCGGCTCCGGCCGGGGAGAACAGCCCTGGCCGGGCGCTCCCTGCCCCAGGGCACTGCACACCCACGGGCAGGGGCTGCCTGGGCCACTGCAGGGACACGAATAGCAGGGAGCAGGACTACAGAAAGCAACTTTGTTCCCTGCTGGGCAGCCTGCCGGGTGGCAGCACACGGCTGCTCGGCCCGGTGAGGCCAGAGGGAGAAGGGAAGGAAAAAAGCATCTTTTCTCTCTCACTGTCCTCAGAGCACAGAGGGAGGGCAGAGGAAGGTTTGGATAAAGATCCCATTCTTGACTGTCTCATCTCTGTAAGGCTCCTTTAAAACCAGAGGCTGCCCAGGTACAGCCTGAGCTGGGTCCCTCCCAGCACGCAGCTGCCTGAGGGTGGGCAGGGAGGGGACCGGGCACAGCTCTGGCAGGGGCACTTCGGGCAACTCAAATTGCCAGCTGCAAGTAGGGTGAGAGGCAGCCACAGACCAGCTCATCATGACCGTGTGCCCACCATCCCTGCAAACTGCCCTCAGGTGTTTCTCACCTGCAGGCCAGCACTGCCTTAGGGCATTGAATGTGCCACCTCCAAGTCAATGTCATCACCTGGTGTCCCCTGGTAGGAGGGAGAGCTCCCCTTCCATGCCAGTCCTGCAGCCCAAGCAGCCACTCACCATCCTCCTTCTTCCTCAGCTTCTCCTCTGCATCTTCACCTTCGCCATGGTCCTGGTTCCCGAAGCCAAGGACCAGAGCAAGGCGGCCAAGGGCAGGAGAAGGGGCCTGGCACGGCC
Organism: Tichodroma muraria; assembly: GCA_013390105.1. Lineage (NCBI taxonomy): Eukaryota > Metazoa > Chordata > Aves > Passeriformes > Sittidae > Tichodroma > Tichodroma muraria. The sequence goes on from WAAG01074505.1 coordinate 48,560, forward strand.
ACCAACAGTCCCCCCTGCCCTGGCCTGGGCCCCGGACGACCCCTACACCAGCATGGCAGAGTACGAGCACAGCATCCAGGACATGGTGCGCCAGCTGAGGAACGGCTCCGAGCCGGGGGACACCAAGTGCCAGGTGAACCTGAGGCTCTGGAGGTCCAACCGGAGAAGCCTCTCCCCTTGGGCTTACAGGTGAGCTTGGGGCAGGGACTCAGGGACAGGCAAGGTGGCCCTGTGCCAGCACAGGGGCTGTGGTGGCCGCTGGAGGCCGTGGCAGGAGGTGATGCAGAACCCGTTTCACCCCGGCCACTCACCGCCCCCATCACCATCTCTCTGGCCTTGTCCTGCTTTCCTTCTCCTCCAGGATAAACCACGATGCCACACGGATCCCAGCAGACATCCCCGAGGCCCGGTGCCTCTGCACTGGCTGCATCAACCCCTTCACCATGCAGGAGGACCGCACCATGGCCAGCATTCCCATCTACAGCCGGCTGCCCGTGCGCCGCCTGCTCTGCCCGGGCCCGGCCCAGGGGGGGCACAGGCCCTCGGGCAAGAAGAAGTGCCACAAGAAGTACCAGATGGTGATGGAGACCATCGCTGTGGGCTGCACCTGCATCTTCTGAGGCTGCAAAGCGACCCCCTGCAGCTCCCCGTGGGCATCTAACCAGCTTGCTCTTGCTTCCCGAGCTTCCCCAGCCCTTTGGGAGAGGCCGCCTGGCTGGGCGGGGTGAGGGGAGGACCCTGTGCAAGAGCTCCTCAAAATTCCCCTGCAGACTCCGTCAGCCTCAGCCCCAGCAGCCACTCTGGGGACACCCAGAGCAGAGGCAGCCCCTGTGAGTCACCCAGTCCCAGACACTGACTGCCCCCAGCCTCCAGGGAGGAGCTCAGCTACGGGCTGGGGGAGAGAGGGAGGCAGCTGCCCATGGACCCTCTGGCTGGGCAGGATCAGGACCAGGACCAGGATGGGATCGGGATCAGGATCAGGATCAGGCCTTCTCCCTTCCCTAAGTCCCCGCTTCCCTTTGTTCACTCCATTGCTGCAAAAGCTCTGGCAACACCCAGCCCTCCCATCCTCCCCAGCCCTCCCACAAGTTCCTCGGTGCCAGGCTGGGCAGTCCAAGGAGCGGGGTGAGCTGCTGGTGGTTTGGGCAGCTTCTGAGGTCTCAATAAAGCGCATTGCTGGCCCTGGTCTGAGCTGCCCCTGCCTTGGTCTCTCACTCTGCCCCTCTGCCCTTCCCAGCTTCTCCCACTGAGGCTCTTCTGCCCCCCAAACACAAGCCTGGACAACCCCAGAAACACAGAGCACCTGGCAGGACCTGTGCCAGCCTTCCCTGCATCCCTGGGGCACAGCAGCAGGGCTGGGCTCCAGGCACAGGAGAGATCCTGTGGGATCTCCAGCCCTACCTGGGAGTTTCCCAAGGGCAAAGCCAGGAAGACGGGACAGACTGGTGGGAGCTGGGAAGCTCGGCAGGGACCCATCTGCTGCCCATGCCAGCCAGTCTCGCCCCTGAAAGCCCCCCAAGATCCCTCCCAAACACAGTGACCCTTTTTCAGGAGAAGGCACAGGCTCGTTTCCAGCAGAGCCCGGGGTGAGGGAACAGGGAAACTGAGGCACACGGCACAGACACAGCAACACTGGGCAGGAACTGTATTCCTGAAGGCCTTCAAGTCACCGGGACACAGCCTGTCCCTTGTCCCCCAGCCCCCCCCGGCCTCCCCAAGGCAATAAATACTCCCCAGGCTACCACACCCCAAAGCTCCTGGCCCACCACCCCTCACGGGCGTCACAGCTCCGTCTTCACCTTGTGCATCAAGTCCTTCTGGTCGATCTTCTCCAGGTCCTGATGCCAGCGGTTGTAGGCCAGCAGGGCCACGTTTTTGGCCGCCACGGCTATCATCTCCATGGAGCTGGCCACCCACTCCACGCCGCTGAGGTAGAAGAGGTTCTCGTGGAGCACGATGGGCGGCAGCGCCTTGGCGGCGTCATAGCGCGGGTACGTCTGCCACTCTGTCACCTGCACCGAGTAGTAGGACCTGAAGAGGGTCTTCAGCTGGTGCTTGTCCAGCGGCTGCTGGGACAGGACGCGCCACACCGCGGCCTCCTGGGGCTGCTTGCGCCGGAACGCCGCCGAGATGTTGACGGGGCAGACGTTGTCCATGGCGTGGAAGAAGAGGTCGGGGGTGTCGGTGGTGAGGATGCTGGTGAAAGGGAACAGCTTGGGGTCAGGGAAGCCGAAGTAGGAGGAGTTGAGGTAGCCGTGCACCACGGAGGTGACGGAGGGCTGGAAGGCTCCGGGGAAGTCGGCGATGGGGGGGTCGAAGTTCTCGAAGGTGAAGTTGCTCCTGCTGGGATGCAGCGGAGTCGTCACCACCACCATGTCGTAGAAAGCCGAGCCCTGGCCTTCGGTGCTCTCGTAGTGGACCTGGTACAGGGCTCTCCCCCCTGGAAAGAGACAGGGGACAGTCAGGAGCAGCCCTGAGGCCCAGGTGGTGCTGCCCTGACCCTCTGTTTTCCAACCTGACCTCCATCCCCTGATTTTCCAGCACACACCAGTGCTGGACTGCAGCACCTGATGGTTATGGATGAGCTGCTGATGCCTTAAGGTGGCAGAAAGGCTTCATTAACACTCTGGGAAGATGCTTCCAGAGAAGCCCAGCCTAATGGCGGCAAAGAGGACTGGGGGAACACAGCCCACATCCCAGGCCCCAGGTATTCTTCTGCTGTGGCAGAAGGGTGAGTGAGCCTGCAACAAGGATGGTGCCACAGGAGAACCCGATGGACCTCAGGAGGGAGGGAGGGCAACCTCAGGGCTGAGGTTGGTGCTGCAGGGTCCCCCCGGGATCAGACAAAGGGAGAAGGACAGACCCTCAGGCCCTCTCCCAAATGCCTCACCAGGACCAGGATGCCCTCCAGCCACAGCATTCCCATGCTGCCACCACCAACCTCCCACCCTGGTGCACCCAGAGCCACACCTGTGGCCAGGCTCACCCGAGCTGTGCAGGGAGATGCCTGTCACCCTGGCTGAGATGACGTTGGCTTTGGTCAGCTTCAGCAGACCCGAACACACCAGCTTATTCCCTCCTTCCACGGCCCAGGTGCTGCCCTGGGCTCCCGCCAGCGACATGGCCCCTGCGGAGAGGAAAACGAGGGTGGCTCCGCAGCCTGGCCGCAGAGGGGACACTGAGAAGTGTCACACAGCAAGAGGAGGTGGCTTCACCTGCGAAGGCGGGCACCAGCACGGACTGGCCGTAGCTGGAGCGCAGGACGGCAGCGATGACGTCGTCCACGAAGCGCTGGGTGACACCCACCTCCAGCAGGGACTCGGCCACCGAGCGCTGGGTCATGTTCACGAAGGCCTCACCCCCCAGCGAGCGCAGCAGCTCCTCCAGGCTGGAGAAGGCGTAGCCGTGTGCCTGGTACTTGTAGATCCTGGAGGGGAGAGGAGCAGGGGGCACCCGGTGACGTCCCGGTGTCAGTGAAACCCCCCCAGCCCTGCGGGCTCTCCTACCTCATGAACTTCTCCATCACCTCCTCCACCCACATCTGCAGGCGCAGGAAGCTGATGCCATAGTGCCACCAGAGCCGGAAGAGGTTGAGCAGGTACCAGTCGGTCTCCTCCAGGACGAAGTGCTCCCCGCTGAAGATGGCGCTTTTCCCGGCCACCTCGCGCCGGTGCTTGAGGCCTGCGGGAGCACAGGGACCGTGTGGCTGCCACTTCCTGGGGCTGGGAAAGGCCAGCACTGGACACGTCCCAGCAGGGATATGGGCAAAGATGCTCTTGGAGGAGCATCAGGAATGAGAGACCCCAAGGCATGGGTTCCCAGCCACATCATGTTGGGGCGTCTCATGGAGCTGCTGCTGCCTACTGGGACAGACTGATAGGAGTTTTCTGAACAAATCCCAAACACCAATGCCACCAGGACACCCTGATGGGGACCACCCCGTCCCTTTCTCTCTCCAGGGCACAACAGGGCAGGGGTGCACGGCCAGCAAGGGGACCATCACCACACGCCTGGGGTGCCAAGGGGGACTGGCAGAAACCCTCCCCACTACCCCAAGCACGGAGCCCGAGGGTGTCCCAGCCCCCCAGTACAGCGAGGGAGGGCATGCAAGCGCTGGGACGCCCAGTCTCACCCAGGATTTTGACGAAGTCCTGCATGTGGAGGCTGAGGGCGTGGATGGAGGCTCCCCGGCTCTCATACTGCTGCTTGTTGACGGTGACGGTGGCCAGGCGCCCGCCCACGCCCGCCGCCTCGTACACGTCCAGCTGCACCTGCGGCCCGAAGTGCTGCTGCAGGAAGTACGCGGCGGCCGAGCCCCCCAGCCCGGCGCCCACCACCGCTGCGGGCGAGAGGCCGGGTCAGCAGCGCCCCGGGGCCGCGGGGGTC
>WAAG01074505.1:53110-77376 GCA_013390105.1 Tichodroma muraria
GGCTCGGGGCGGCGGAGAGCGGCGCTGGGGGGGCACGGGGGACCCTGGCACGCTGCGGACGGCCCCTGCGAGCGTCCGCCTGCCCTCCGCTCCTCCGCATGCCACAGCGCGGGCCCAGCCCGGAGCTGCGCCGCGCTCCTGCTGCCGCCGTGCCGCGGCCGCGCTGGCGCCAGAGCACGTTTTCCATGTGCTCCGTGTGCCTCGGGTGATGCTCGCAGAGCTCGGGCCCCGGCTGAGCGGAGCAGGCTGGGTCCTGCCTGCCTCGTGCAGCAGCGAGGGCGTTTCAAGCTTTCGCTCGGACTTTCTGCCCTGGGCAAAAGGTGGTGCCCGACAGCGAGCGGTTTGTGCCAAGGGCATCCCACGGAGCCCGCTGCTGCTCAGATTACAAAGGATGGCAAAGGCTGAGCAAAATCTCTCGAACAGGTTGGACATGTAATTGCAGACCCAGAGCCGGCTGCAGCCCAGGGCTGGCTCCTTACCAAGGGACAGAACTTTGTTTGAGAATCCATCACTTGAAACTTTGTCTCCGGGAAACACAAAACAAGCACAGGCCCCTTCCTTTCCCCAGCCAGGAGCCGCTACAGACTTCCTGCACGGGGGAGCACGTACAGCCCTGAACCTCGAGAGTGAATATGTGGGGTGGGCACAGACAAAAATCACCCCTTGCTCAGCTCCCCCTCACAATGGGCAGGATCCCACTGGGATGGGGAGACGACGATCCCAAAACACAGCACACAAATATCCTTTCAGCGCATCTCGGTTTTTAACAAGCTCTTTTTTAACCAGCCTGATTTCCCCAGGGCTGTGGGCGAGAAGAAATCTGCTGTGCACACAGCAGGGCTCCCAGGCAGGTCAGCACCACTCCCAGTCCCCACCCTGCTTGCAGTTCTGGAATATCATGCCATAAGCAAAATGCTCTGCCCCGAGCTCCGAGGCTTTTCTGCAGATGGTGGTTGGTTTGAGAACTCCCAACTCTCACTGTTGCTGCAGAGAAAAACCAGCAGAGCCAGAAACAGCCTCATGCAGCACACCAGAATTTCCTGGGCTGGCATGGTTACACCAACACCAAACAATGCCCGCGCATTTTAGCAGGATGAGGAAAAATCCCTATAATGGGCCATCACTCCTGCATCACGGCTGGCTTTGCTGGCAGATCTTCAGCACTGAAATATTGATCTCACCCCTGTAAAGGCTATTTGTAAATGGTCTTTTGCAAAATGCTTTTTATGGCAGGGAGAAGTGCCCGGGGGCATCCAAAGCTCTGGGAGAACAAGCCCGCCCACACGGCACCAAGTGTCATGGCAAAAGCAGGAATGGGGGCCCAGCTATTTTTGCAGAGAATGAAATCTGTTACAAACACACTCTTACAGAGAAAGCCTCGTCTTTTCTCCCACAAATGGCTGAAATCACAGCCTGCCTGTGGGTACCACAGTGTGCATGCACCCTGTAAATGAACCCACCCTTAACTGCACTGCTGCACAATCCACGGGCTGCAGCGCAGCACACAGGGCCAAACAGGCACCAGAGCCAAGCAGAGATAAACCCCAGACATCCAGACTTCAGCTGTAGGCAGAGCTCTGAACCAACCATCACCAGAGGCTGGCAGGAAACATTTCTCTCCACAGTCATCCAGGAACAGACACAGCAGAAGGTGTGGAAATAGCAGGGACTGACACACCTGGGCAGGTTATCATTGCAGAAATCATCGACACCAACCCCGTGTGCGTGCATTTCTGGGAGTCCTCCTAAAGCATTGTTAATAAAATGTTCAGCCTAATGCTGCTGTAGCCCTTTCAAAGACAATGGGATCAGGAACAGCAAGAAACTTTCCAATGTGCAGTCCCGGCTGGTTGGAGTTGGAATGAGCAGCAGTTTGGGGCAGGCAAAAAGGCAGAAGAAGTCACTGCAATTCTTCTGTTTTATTAGCAAATGGACAGTATCTGGACATCTAAAGGAAATCAGCCCTTTCCAACATCAACTCCAATGTTGTCGTCAATTCCTTCACTGCTCCCACACATCTCTCTGTCTTTCATACAGCCAGAACCTTTGGGTAAACAAAGAGCACAGAAACACACAGAAAATACAATATATACACGTTTTTCCCCCACCTAAATGGCCTCAGATTTTTGGAGAGTAGCAACGCTTTGTTTGACTTTGCAAGTAATATCAAAACACCTCGAGTTTTAAAATAAAAAAATACTACAGTATTCACAATATAAAACTTAAATACTTTTTTTTTTTTTTTAATTAAGGGACTGCTAAGAGCCATTGAGCGATCACAGCTCTTCCAACAGCAGCTCTGCTGCTGAAGCACTGGGAAGTTAAGGTTCACAAAGCAACATCCATTTCCATTCTGCACTGCTCCTGGCCAGAGGTCAGATCTTGCCATGCTCATGACAGTGCCACTGGAGACTTGTGCAGGTGTGGAAATGATTAAAAGGTACATGACACTTCCTCTCCTCTGCTATTCCTGCCCTGTTCATGTGTTTCTGTGCTTTATTAAACAGTCACTGGATAAAGTGACTGCAGAGGAGCAGCTCACAGGTCAGTCCCCTCTCTGCAGGAGTTACAGAAGCAGGGCAGAAAAGGCAACAAGAACTGAGGAGAAATTCAACCCACCCTTCCACAATCTCATCCAGGACAAAAAATCATCATTAAGTGTGCTTGAAAGGCAAGAGAATCAAATTTTACCTGGGAAATCTGGATTCTGTGACAGAATCCAGGTTTGGTTATTTCATTTTCACTTCACCTTTCAAAGGAAGCAGAAACTGGGACAAACAACAGCTACAGGATTTATCTCTTTGGTAACATCTGTGAAAGAGTCTCTCAGCATTGGCTCCATTTCACAGGAATCATAAAACCTGATAGGATCCTGTAGAAGTTTCATAGGTTTCACTGGGAGAAGAACTTGCCCCAAATTAAACAGGGTCTCTGTGAGGGTGGGAAGGAACTGGATCCCTCAGATTCCTGCTGCAGCCACACTGCAGTGCCTCAGTGAGAGCAGACCCCATACAGACAAGCTCAATAAATCATCCCTCAGTACAGACAGAAGGTCTGGAGTGCATTTTAGGGTATTTCCTTAAGGCAGAAGTGGGTGAGTATCGGCTGAGGAGACAGGCAGAGTTGGCAAACCCAAGCTGGACTGAGTGGCTGCAACATTTTTTTCACAGTCCAGTGGCTCCACGGGCGAGTTTAATGAGGATTTGGATCCCATCATTTCTGGTCACACCCAGCTGCAGCCTCTCTGTGACAGAAAACTGTCTGTTGTGTAAAATACCTGTGCTTCTGTTTGGCTCCTTACAACTGAAGTTTCACTTTCAAAGCTGGTTTCCAGCTCTCCTCTCATACTGTAAGACTCAGCTGATACAGCAGGGGCTGAAGAGGCAGCAGAGACCCCACTGTTCCTTCCAGCTGAGGACATGGGGTTCCTCATTTTTGAGGAAGAACAGCCAGATTTGTAATGCCACGTTTCACATTTTACCCATTCTCCTCTGGAGAAACAGCGTACCCTGGTGACCTGCTCAGCACAATGAGTAGGAAGTCCTGTTTATCTCTGAAACTTCCAAAAACATGATAATAATACAAGCCACTGAACAAGAGGTTTGTCCATGAGCTAAAAGCTGCCAGAAGTGCTGTTTCAGGGCCGAAATCTCCAGTACCTCCCTCAGAACCTACTGCACAAGAGGCAGAAACCCACACTCCAAAAAGGATCCACTACAGACTCACACCACAGCTGCCACTAGAAAAGGTTGCATGGAGCAGGTTAGAAATGTGCAGATTCCTTAAATTTCTGGCATGCCAACCCACTAACCGCACACAGTCTCTCCAGGTGAAAGACTGTCAATATTAAAGGCTGTGACAATCTTGAAGTCCACCACAAAAGGGTTTTTCAGCTGAAGCCTGAAAAGGAATGGGAGAATAAATTTTCTTCCAAACCAGTTATGGCATCCACTCTAAGTAAAGCGTTTTTGGAAGTGCATTTGTCAGGTTATGGAACCAAGTCCAGAAAGCAAAAAAGGAAGGAATGAACAAATCAGTAAGAAACAACCTGAAAACCAACCATTCCTGGTTCTGTGCCTTATCTGTTCTTCTGTCATTTGACTGCTTGCTGCTCTGCAAAGGGTTAAATTCTGATCCTCCTCAGTGACTGCATCCTTTCAGCTGAGATAAATGAACTCCCAGGCAATAGGGCCAGTGGGAAATACATATGTGCTGTGACAACAACATGCCTCCAACCAGGAGGACAGCTCGAGGTCAGCTTTCACTTCCTCAGCCTTCTGCTTCTCCTGCTTTCTTGTCACTGCTGCTAAAATTGGTTCAAGGGCATTTAAGACTTTAGAGCAGAGACGATTTTTCTCCTTGCACCAAAACCCAAAAGGTTTAGTATTTACCAGGATCATTGAAAGTAGGATCAGAATGTGGATTGGAAGTTGGTGTTATCTGAGGGTCTCTACTGGAGAGCTGAGAAAATAGAACAGTCCAGATTTCCTGCTTAAGGGCGCAGCTCCATTTTGCCAGCAGCTGCGACAAAGAGCACATAGTTTATCATGCTTGAAAGCTGCACAAATACCCACCAGGGAAGAGAAATTACTCTCCTCTAAAACATACATTTGGGTTGGAGATTAAGAGATGTGAGGACAGTTTTCTGGCTCCACCACAAATCACCATTCCCTGTTTTACCTTTGGGAACAAAGAGTCAAGCTGGAATTTTACCTGGAGAAGAAATATTAACATTAGTCTGACTTAACAACTGAATTCTTTTTAAACCTTCATCTCTATTCAACTCTAGTACGACACAGATTCCATGAATTCCAGATTGTTTTCCTGAAGCAACGTAAGAAAAAGCTGCCCCTAAATGTCATTTCAAGTGATCATCTTCACCCCATCGGAGGGGTGTGGGGACAAGGGAAGACATCAAATCCAGGTGATAATAATACTCATCCCTCTGGACTTTTCCCAGTGCTTTGCACTTGAAAAGCCTCACCACATCCCTGTGAGGTAGGTCAGTATTATTACAGTCCCTTAATACAGTGGAAAGTGAGGCAGAGAAGTTCCTTTCCTGAAGGCCACTGCAAGAATCTCCCTCAGACACGGACCAGGGAGACGAGAAGAGAATTTCCCTTTCTCTCCCTACCTCCCCTCTTCCCCATACAAACCCTCATGGAGAAATAAGCAGAGAAAAGGGCTACAGCGCCACAAATTTCTGACAGACAGCAGGACTCCTACTACTACTCCACGGACTCCAAGGAGGATTATTAAACACACGAGTACCTCAGCACGAACGGCGACACCGCCGCGCACGCGACCCCGAAGCCATCACACGATACAAACCCAGCTCAATAAATAAAGTAAATACATGCAGCTGTGACTGTCCCCAGCTCAGGAAGGTCCCAGGTGGAGCAGGTGGAGCCACGTCACTCCTGTGCCTCCACGGCCACGCCGACCAGCGCGTGCCTGATGGTGCGGCCGTGCAGTTTGTAGCCGTCCTGCGTGACCAGCGCCACCGTGCCCGGCTGCAGGCCCTCGGCTGGCACGTGGCAGATGATCTCGTGGTCGTAGGGGTCGTACCTGCCACCAACGGGGTTCATCTTCTGCAGGCCGTGCTTGGCAAAGACGCTCTGCAGCTTGGCCTCGATGAGGGAGAGGCCCTCGTAGATCTTCTTCAGGGTGGGGTTGGGATCGCTGGGCTCCGCGTGGCCCGCGGCGCTCTCGGCTGTCTTCTCCAGGATGTCTGCTACCTCCACCAGGTCCCTGCAGAAACTCTGGATCCCTGCAGGAAGGAAATGAAGGACAGCTTACAGAACATCCAGAGCTCAAGTACCAAGGACAAAGTCACAGTGGTTTGAAGGCACCTTTAAAGCTGCTCATTGATTTGAAGTTAATTGAGTGAGACCAGGCGGTGTCTTCTGATTCCTGGAACGAAAGCTTCGCATCAGGAGTAATCCAAAGACTCCCCAAACCAAGGTGTATGCAGGAAATGCACATCCATACCATGAACATATATATATTTGCTATTCCTGACAAAGCAGAGCATTAATGTCTCACTCTAAACAGTTTTTTGCAGCTCAGATTTGTCATTTAGGACTCTGCTCCGCACTCCCTGCTCCAGTCCCACTGACATAATTTTGTCACACAAATGCCCATTCCACAGGGAACAAACACAATGGGGGGAAGCAAAAACAATGCATGGCTATTCAAAAGTACAAAATCCCCAATTTATTCATAGCTTAAAACCACTGTGAAAGGACTGGACCAAAATGGTCCTTGGGTTGGTCATGAAAAACCAGGCAGGTTTTGTCATTAGAAAAGCGAGGTTAGATTGGCTGCATTTCCAGCAGTGGTTTCTTGCACAGTGCAGAAATTCCAGGAAAAGCAGCCTCCCTCAGTTACATAAATGTCATAACTCCCTGACTGGAATGACACGTTAGGGAAACAGAGAAAATGAGGCAATAGTCAGGTGCTGTCTGCAGCTGTACATGTGAACAAAGGGAGAGGAAGGAGACGCAGCAAAGGAGCAGACAGAAGCCCAGCCATTACCACTCATTTCACGGAATCAGAGTCATTTAGGCTGCTCAAGACCTTTAAGATCATCAAGTCAGCACTGCCAAGGCCACCACTAAACCGTGTCACCGAGTCTTTTCAAGACATCCAGAGACAGTGTCCCCATCTCTTCCCTGGGCAGCCTGTGCCAGTGCTTGGCAACACTCTCAGTGAAGAAATTTCTCCTAAAATCCAATCTAAACCGCCCCTGGCACAACCTGAGGCTGTTTCCTCTTGTCTTACCTCTCATCAGTTGGGAAAAGAGACTAACCCCACCTTGCTATGACCTCCTTTCAGATTTTCCTCTTATCTGCAGATCTCCAAATCTTACTCTGTGAGCAATTTCTAATAAAGAACTTATTTTTTCTTCATGCTACATATCAAATGCCAAGAGCTCAAAAAATCCTCTCAAAATCAATCATCCTGTTGTTGATTACCCCCAAACTCAGCAGCCATTTTATAGCACCATGGGTGGAAGGTAAGAAAACACAGCAGCTCTAATTTCAAGGCTCCTAGAATTATCTAACAATAAATCCCTTAAGATTCATGCATTATGGAGAAAAACAGTTTTTCATTCTCCGAGATGGTTCTGGAACAGTGCAATGCCTGAACAGCACTTTTTCCCCCTTCAACTGCTTCTGCTGCCAGAGCTACAAATCCAGCTCGTTTCACTGATGCTAAAATATTTCTTTTAGAAGTTTTAAACATCTAATCCAGAGATTCACAACTACTGCCCCAGGCTGCATCTACCTCCAATGAACTGAAGCACAGGAGGCTGTTAATATAGTCAAGGAGACCACAACCTGATTACACAGCTGAGTATAAAATACACCCTGCCAGAGCCAATCCTCAGAACACAGCAGAGCCTGCATTTTCAACCAAGTCAGCAGAACTAAACTCAGCTGCACTGGGACTATTTAAAAAAAAAAAAAAAAAGTCACAATTCTGTGATTCTGTGGGCAAACCTGATAGGACAGGACACAGCTGGACACAGAGAAAAAATAGTGATTAAGCCCAGATATCAACAGTCCAGGCCAAACAGCACAGCAGGCTTTAAAATAAACGAGGGAAGGCAGGACAGGGGGACAGAAAAGCTGCTGATCAGCATTTTCTGCTCAGGCAGGCAGGCCAGTGCAGTAAACACAGCTCCTCTGCTTACCAAAGAGTTTGGCATCTTCCACAAACTTCTGTGTTCTCCTCCGGACGTTCTCAGAATCTGCCAAAGCTTTCCGGTACCGCTCCTGTAACCACAGAGGGGACACATCAAACCAGGAGGTGAAACCCCTTTCCTGACACTGGAAACCCCTCAGAAATGCCTTAAAAAGAGAAGGTTGTGCTGCGCTCCTGCATTTTCATACAAAGCCAAGTCCTTCTACTGATTAACCAAAAACTGCAACCCCCTCAGAAGACCCAAGAAAGGCCAAAAATATTCTGGGCAGTGAATGACTGAATTCAGCTGAACAAGCAGTGTCAGGCTGCTGCTGAGATCCTCCTTTCTCCAGCAGGCAGCTCTGTGGCAGCTGTTTCTCACTCAGTGCAGGATTCTCAGGGTGATTATCTCCAGAACAACCCAGTGCTGTGGTATTTAATCCCCCCTTCAGTCACATGTGTTCTTCAACATAGAACCTGATTGCCACCACACACAGGTACTTACAAGGACTTCCCTTCTTGGATAATCTGGATCCAGTGTGACATAAAGCTATTAAGGAGTGTCCAAAGGAGGGGCATTAGGATGGTGAAAGGCCTGGAGGAGCTGCTGAGGGCACCGGGATGGTTCAGCTGGAGGAGACTGAGAGGAGACCTCTTGGGGGCTGCAGCACCTCCCCAGGGGCAGCTCCGGTCTCTGCTCTGGGCCAGGGACAGCACCCAGGAAAAGGCTGGAGCTGTGCCAGGGGAGGGTCAGGTTGGATTTTGGGAAAGGTTCTTCCCCCAGAGGGTGCTGGCACTGCCCAGGCTCCCCAGGGAATGGGCCTGGCCCCGAGGCTGCCAGAGCTCCAGGAGAGCTTGGACAGGGATGCCCAGGGTGGGGTTGTTGGAGGTCTGGGCAGGGCCAGGGGTTGGACTGGATGATCCTGTGGGAACTCAGGATATTCCATGATTCTATCAGCACGAAGCTATTGCCACAAGGCTGTGAAAGAAGTGACCAGCTCCAGCACAGAGCTTTTCCTGATTCCAGGATCACACCATCAGTGCCCTGCTGCTGGCACTGCTGCCAGACGGTGTTTTGGGGAAGGCACGATGCAATTTCACCCTCTCACACTCAGGGCACAGCTCTGCTCTGGAGCTCTGTGTGTGTCACAGCATTTAGGGAAAAATCCAGGGCTGAGAACCAGACCAAGCCAAGGGGACTGAAGCAAAGGCATCCAGCAGACTCACAGTTAAATCTCGGACTTGCTCTTCCAATTTGATGGCTTTGTGCTCCAAGGCACAGTCAGAGAGGGGGTGCTTGGGCTCCTCACTGGGGTCCTCTGGGCCACACTCGTCTCCTGTACTTCTCTGCTGAGCTGCAGTGCTGAAAGCACAGGGGGAACCTCTGAAATACAAACTAGGGACAAAGAAACAAAGTTGAGTTGCTTCAGGGCCAGTGAGAATTCAAGATCTGTGTCGTTATTAAAAGCAGGCTCTCTTAAAAGAGGTACACACGATTCTAGACACAATTTCAGTTCTTTTCAGAAAACACAATCAGCAAAGAAACACAAAGAGGTGTTTTTAAATTCTTTTATTTTAGACTAACAGGGCACACACAGGGTCTACACCACTTCTTTGGTATACCTTGAAAAGAGTTAAATTTTCACAGAAACACAGAATAAATGAGGTTGGAAAACATCTTCAAGACCATCAAGTTCAACCTGTGCCCAATCCCCACCTTGTCACCAGCCTAGAGCCCTGAGTGCCACATCCAGTCATTCCCTGGACACTCCCACCACCTTCCTGGTCTTTTCCAACATAAATAATTCTGTGATTTCCTGATTGTGTTTCACTCTCCCTCTACTACACTTGCTTTTACAAACCAACCTAGACAGGGCTCATTCCTGCCAGCATGAGCCTCAGCTCCACCTCCCTCTCACACCTTACACCAGGAAGAATCTGCAGAACAAAACAGAATTTACTTCCAAACCAGCTCCACTCAGGAAACATTACAGTACAGACCTAACAAGGAAGGGTGTATTCTCCTTTTTTGGGAACACCTGGGCTCTTCCTCTGAGAAAAGCTTTCAACACCCCCTTCATGCAATCTTTTACATCCCCTCTATGCCATGTTTTCCATACATTAAGTGCACATCTACCCCGTGAAAGGCAGCAAAGCCCAGTGCTGACACCAGTTGTGCTGGCACCAACTCCACTCCCTGTGTTTTTACAGAACAATTCCACTCTGCACAGAGACACGAATTTAGACCCCAGAATCGATTCAGCTGAGTTCACATTACCAGGCCGGCACCATTAAGCATTCTTCCTCTTTAGCAAGGCTGTATTGCTCAGGTTCAATGTCACAGAAGTGCACAGAGTTTCTTCTGGGGTCTATCAGAAAGCCTCGGTGCTGTTCAGCTGTTCTGCCCCCTTTATTCCAGTGCTGGAGTTGAGCAGAATTCACTCTCAAGGAGTTAAACCAACTGAAAAATAACCCTATAAAACAATAGGTCTGCTGACAGATCAGATCAGTGCAAGTGCCAGTACCAAAGAGAAGCCAAATATGTGAGATGTGGGGCAGGGAGGAGGTGTCCCTGAGATGGTTCAGACTGGCTCAACCCTCAAAGCCCAGCTCAAGAGATCTGTATCTGCCCAAAGACCACCGGACATCTCCTCCCACCCCGTGTTTAGCAGCCCAGATGTCTCCTCATTTAAATCCTTAATACCAGGGTGTTAAATGTCCCACAGCACTAATGACAAACTTCCTCTCCCCACCTGAGGACATTTGCAAGTGCAGTTTTTATTAAGTGGGTACTTAAAACATCATCTGTATGTCAAACCACTCCTTTTCGACAAATTATGTGCCAAATACAAACCTGAAAGTGCCTTCTCTACTTACACTTGCTCTAGAGCTGGATGTTGCTCAGACTAATCTTTAAAGAACCATCTGGGTTTCAGGAATGCCAGCTCAGGAAAAAAGCCCCACATTTCATCCTTGGCTGCTGTTTGGGGCACAAGACCCCATCTTGAATGACTTTTAAGATTCCTGTCACATTCATTTTATTGACTGATTAACAGCACTTTATCAAAGTTACAGAAAGTAGATTGTACTGGAGAGGAAGACAGAGCAGGACTCCTTCACCAAGCCTTCAAAAATCAGTCTGAGGCTTTCTCTGCACATAAAAATGTCCATGGGAAGCACCAGCTACAAGGTTTATCCTTTAACATCTCACATTTAATTTCAAAGAGCTGCAGGAATGGAAATCAGCCATGCTACAGATGAACCAAAGAACCTGAAACGCAGCTGAGAAACCTCGCTGGGCGCCTCCGAGGTGAAACTCTCGCGTTTTAAAAATAGGCTGTGCAGCTCAGTTAACTCCTCTGCACCCAAGACGCCAAAGCTGGAGAGGTATTTCCCTCTGCCAGTGGTTACAGTGCAGGGATGGGTGTGTTTTGCGTGGGAGAGGGGCATGGAGGAGCCGGTCCCAGCTGCCTACGTGGAGCAGGGAGCTGCCTGCATGGAGTCCTCTCTGCAGCCTCTGAACCCAAATCCCAAATCCCAGAGCGCTCCCCCGTGCAGGGACATGACCTGGCTGTCACATGCTGCCTGGAAAAGTTATGGCCAAGAAATCACAGCCTGACTCCAAAGGGAATTCTTCAGGTCTGTTATGCAGGGTTGAAATGTACTCAATTTACTCCTTCCTGCAGGATGAAAAGAATCCTCCCCAACAAGTGGCAGGAGCTATTTACAGGCTGTCCATTGACTGGGCTCCATCTTCCAAAGGCTGGTTTGATCACAGCTACCCTAAAAATAGGCACGGATCCCACGGGAGGAAGCTGACACATCCCGAAGTGACAGACACGTGGAAGTCGCGGGGCGTGCGAAGGGGGTTACACAAGTTGGTGTTACAGAAAGATTTACAAAGCAATGTCACAGAAAGCCAAAGAGATAAGAAAGGGCAGAGAAGTTGATTGCAGCCATATGGCTTAAGCCAATTGTCCTTCAAGATTAATATTTCAGTGATGAGAGAGGGTTTCTGGTCAGAGGAACTGATGCCTGCTAGAGGCTGATCTGGAGCAGAGAGCAGAGAGAGAAAAGGATAAAGTGGGGATTTATTAAAAGGGCTTATCATGGGGATTTATCATGGGCACACCTGGGCAGTGCCAGAGCCCGGCCGGGCCACACCCAAGATGAACCCAAAATGGTCACAAAATGCACGACCGGTCACGAGGTCTCACACTTTGATCAGTTCTGGTCCCTCAGCACACTNGGTTATCACCTCTTTTTGGAGCACCCGACCATTCCAAAGTGACAATCAGCTCTAAGCAAGGGTCCTTCCCCACCCCTCCTGTAACACTCCCAAATCAGCATGACAAAGCGCCGAGCGCTGAGACACAGAGAAACATCGGCACTGGTTTCAGCTCTGAGGAGCCTGCTTCGGAAGGAAATCTGATTAGTCCCAATTCCTTCGCGCTGTTTCATCAGGGAGTGACTGCGGAGATAATCCAGTGGAAGGAGGGGATTGTCCCGCTCTGCTCTGCACTGCGGTGGCCTCACCTCGAGTACTGGGGCAGTTCTGGGCGCCAGGATGGAGAAAGACCTAAAGCTGTTAGAGGGTGTCCGAAGGAGGGACACGAAGATGGTGAAAGACTCATCGAACCTTTTTTTAGGGGGGCAAAGCAATTTTCACTCACATAAGAGGAAGAATTTCCTGACATGCATCTACATTTAGTCCCAAACACAGCTGCCTCTATTATGTGCTGCAGATCGATTATATTACATTTAAATAGTCCAATTAAATCCAATATATAAATGTAATATATATATTATATTTAATAGCTTAATAATTTAATAGTCCAACACCACCAATAGGTAGTGCTTCTCTTTTAGACAAAAAAAAAAAAAATAAATTTAACAGGTAATTAACAGTATTTTGGCTTTTTTTCTTTTCACCTACCCACACTTCACTCAAATAACCAAAGCACCTTTATGGATTTCTCTTTTCTAAGCCATATTCCATGATGTAAAAAAGCATGAGCGGACACTGTTCCTTCATCTAAATATTGACACAATTAAATGGATTCTCTTCCTGCGACCACCCAAAACACACTGATAGCACATGTGCTGCCTCACCCAGCACCTGAAACAAAACCCGAGGAGCACATTCAACCCGTAATTAATGAATAAATGGTCCAGCCGGGCGAGACACAGAACCCACCCACAGTGGCAGGAAACCACCTCCCAACGTGACTTAGCGAGCGCGGAAACGCTTTGCCTTAAAAATGAACATTAATTTACGCCCCCCCCCAAAAAATCACTTTTCCGGGAAAAGAGCTTGGTTATCGGGGGTTATTTCTGCTCCAGGGCGTTCTGAGGAGCGGAGAACGGCAGCGGGGGGTTCGGGGGTGAGACGGGGAGCGGCCGGGTCCGCCTCGGGTCTGGCTGTGGGTTCGGGTCGGGGTCCAAATCCGGGCCAGGGTCGTGCTTGGGGTCCGGCTCCGGACCAGGGGCTCTGGATCCGCTCCCGCCGCGGCGCCCGCCCGGGCCCGGCCCCGCGGCGCTGCCACGTCTGTCCCCGACACCCCCNGGACCCCGGGGTTTGGCTCCGGGCACGGCTCCTGTCCCCAGAGAATCAGATCTGGACACGCGGCACCAGCTCCCGGGACTGGGACCCGGACAGAGCTCCGATGTGCCAAGGATCGGACCCGGCCACCCAGCCCCGGTTCCCTGGAGCTCCTCCCCGGCTCCAGCTCCATCCCCCCGGGACTCAGACCCGGCCCCAGCTCCTGCCCCCAGTGCAGTTCGGACCCGAACACCGGGAACACAACTCCGGTCCCCACAGGGCTCAGACCCGGACGCAGCTCTGGTCACCCCAAGACACAGAGCTCCTGCCGCTGGCTGGGCAGGGTAAGGGGCGATAACAGGACAGGTTTCACCTCTACTTCAGGAAAGGCCTGGAAGAGACTGCGAGCGTTTGACCAAAGCCAAAAGCCCTGGCCATAGCTGCCAATAACTGCGGGATACCCACAGGGAGCCAGTGTGAAGGATGAGGGGGAATGGCTTCAACCTGCCAGAGAGCAGGGTTAGATGGGCTATTGGGAGGAATTCTCCCCTGTGAGGACGCTGAGGCCCTGGCAGAGGGTGCCCGGAGAAGCTGTGGCTGTTCCATCCCTGGAAGTGTTCAAGGCCAGAGTGGACGGAGCCTGGAGGAAACTGCACTAGGTTGAAGCCTGAAGGTGTCCCTGCCCCTTGGAACGAGATGAGTTTTCAGGTCCCTTCCAACACAAACCAGTCTGGGATTCTCTGATGTGCTTGTCCCAGAAGCTGCTGCCACAGGGGTGCTGAGCCCACCCCAGCCCCCTTTTCCTGGGAGCAGGAGTAGCATTCCCACCCTGTTCCCTCAGACAGAAGACCGGGCGGGCCAGTGACAGCATTTTTATTAAAAGCTGCTTACCTAAGTACTAACACAGGGCTGTGGAAGAACAAGCTCCAGCGGTTAATTGTGGCAGTCCACAGCATGAGAGGGTGATGGTGACTCCCTTGTTCCCAGCACAAAGGCTGGGGCCTTTCCTTTCCATTCCTGTCCCTTGTTTCTGCCTGTGCTGAATGACCTTACTCTATTTCGCTTTTCTGCTTCAATAGCCCTGACGGCTTTTGTTTTTAATTTTTAGACTTCCCTTCACTCCATTTTCATTACATGCCTTACCAACCTGTGTCTGAGTGCAGCAGCCAGAGTGTGAATGTGCTGTTGGCCAGGAGACAGCCCTCTCCCCTTCCCTGCTTCCCCCAAAACCAGCACGGGACCAGGGCAGAAAGCTGGCCTGCCTCCATCCCCAGCCCTCCAGCACTTCTAAGCTATTTAGCAAAGGTAAAAGGTGTCCACTGTTAATTTGCTTTCCAATGCTGACACTTGAGCTTCCTTCATTCCAAGGGAAGGCAGCATGCCTTCACCCTTACTGCCTGAAGGAGGAGGAAATATTGGACAAAGGCACTTGGTTGAGGCACAGCAAGCTCGAGCCATGAGGAACCCTGAGATGAAACCCTGCAGAGCTGGGAGCACTGAGCAGGGTGAGCAATTGGCATCTCCGAAGTGGCTGGTCCTGAGCAGCTCCTGAATCCCAGTACTGAGGGGGCCAAAAACCCCAACGAGTCCACGGTTGCTTTGGCAAACGTTAGCCTGGACACACGCTGATCCCGAAAACTGGAGCACCTGCTGGGCAGTGCCAACTGCCAGCCCCAGGCTCTCCCCTCCTTCCTTCTGCACCCACAGTCTCCTGGCTCCGGGGCAGGCTCCCCCCAGAGCTGGGTTTCCCAGTAGTTTGTGACTCTGATCCACAAGGAACTCCCTTTCCCCACCCGCCTCCCAAATCCCCTCCCGCTCCCTTCCCCTGGTTTATAGTGGTGGTGGTGGCTGGGAGACCTCTCTTCCCACCACGCCTTCCCAGCACCCTCCCAGTGTCTTGGAGAAAGGGGGCTGGCAGCTCCTCCGTGATCCCCAGTGGGTGTTCGGGGCTTGGCAGGCTGACTTAAGTCTGCTTCTTTTCCCATTCCTGCAGAGAAAGGAAGAAAAGAATAAAGGGATGAGAAGACATCGCTAGAAAAGCAACACTTCAAGGCATCCCTCCCTACTGGGGGGCTTTGGACCCAGAATTTTCCAAGCATTCTCACTGCTGCCCTGGGCATTGCAGGGGTGATGCTTTCCCCCTCCCACCCAGCCCTGCAGTTCCATGATTTCATGGTTAAACAAGAGGCAAAAGCTGAGATTTCCCGTGGGGCCAGGGAGGAGAGGGAGAGCTAAGCAGGACCTTGGCTTTCCGCAGCACGCTCCCCGTGTTGGCAGGGATGATGGAGGGGCTTCTCTTCCTCAGCTCTGCCGCACAGTTCACAGGGACCAAGTGCTCAGGGGGGGTCCCGTTTGGCTTGTTTGTGGTTTCCTGTGGAAAAGGGGGAGCAAGAAAAACTCAGGAAGCCCAGGAAGCATTGACAACTGGATTAAATATAAAACTAATAAAAAAAAAAAGGTTGAACTGTAATGAGATAAAAGTTGAGGTGACCAAATTCAACTCACACACCTCTGTCCCCAAAGGGACAAAGCCACAGGGATGTCCCCTCTTCCCGGTGCTGCCCCCCTTCTTGCAGAAGGTGGAGCTATGAGTGAGGAAAAAGGGAGGCATACCCCATTCTCAGCCTTGCTGGTCACGGCCAGTCCCAGGGCCGGCCCTCCTGCCAGCGACTGCTTCAGCTGCTCCTTCACTTCGGTCAGCTTGAGCTCCAGATCGACCCGAGACTCCTCCTTCTGCCGGCAGCGCTCCTCCAGCACCGCCACCCGCTGCTCCAGCTCCTGCAGCCTCGGCCCTGCTTGCACAATCACCCAGCTCAGCGCTGCGAGAATCCACCCATCCTCCTGCACGGGGACACTAGATGGGGCTGCCAGCCCGGCAGAGCGCTGCGGCCAGCCCAGCTCCCGGCCACACTGTCCCCGTGGCCAGCCCGGTGTCCCTGTGCCAGCCCCGCTCTGTACCCGAGCGTCCCGCCCCCACCTACCCGTGCTGCCCTTCATGGCTTCCCGCAGCTCCCGCTTCTCCTTCCGCAGCAGCATCAGCTCGCTGCGGATCGATGCCTTCTCCTTCTCCAGCTTCTCCTTCTCCGTCAGGAATCGCCTGGCGTCCTCCTCGGCCCGGTTCTTGCCGTACCTGTACTGGTTGGCACCTGCAGGCACGGGGAGAGCCCATGAAGGGCTGCACCGATGGCACCCATGGTCCAGCTTGAGCCCACCCACCACCCATGGCTGCACATTCCTCTGGCAAACAGCCCCCCTCCTGCCCTGGCCAGGAGCCCTGGGGAGGTCTGTGGCCCGGGGACTCACTGGACGCGTGTCTCTTCACTTTGACTTGCGGGTCCACCCGCCGCGACTTCTCGCTGCAGGACGAGGCGTGGCGCTTCACCTGAGCCCCCCCCGGCCGCCCTGGCTCCTCCTCTGCCTGCGGGGAGGAGAGAGAGTGAGCTGAGACACCTGCAGGGCCACACCAACCCGGCCACAGCTCCCTGGGCCACTGTGGTGGGAGACCATGAAGTCATGCTCACCTGAACCTTCTCGTAGGGGACATCATCGTACACCACCGGAGAGGAGTCTGCTCGGTGATCCTGGGAGGAGCTGGCCCACCTGCAGAAGGAGGATTAGGGTCTTCCTACCCAGAACATCCTTGCCAGCCCCTCAGGGAGCCCTTCAGCTCAGAGGGATCCCTGCATCTCATGATCCTACCCTACCACACCCTTCATCAGCACTGATGAAACCCTTTCAGCTTCCCATCCTGCCCAAGGGAACAACCCCTGGGGCACTGACTGCCCCTGAGATCAGCTCAGCCTGTGCCCTTTCTAGGGAATCCACAGGGCCAAGGATCACCGTGCCCAGCCCAGCACTCAGCCCCTGGCACAGCAGGAGCACAGCCTTACAGGTAGGAGTGTCTCACGGCCGTCACGATGTTAGCAATGGTCTCCACATCCACGTAGTCATAGTGCAAGGCCTCTGGGGCTGTCTGGGAGCCTGTTTCCACCAAGAGGAGACCCAGCCAGCGGCCCAGGTCTTCAGAGCAGCTTGCCTGGAGGACAGAGGAAGAGCTGGGGTGCATGCCCAGCTCCCAGCCCTTCATGCTCCTATCCCAGCCCCTCGCCCTTGCTGAGCGACACGAAGCCCTGCTGTGCACCACCTCCCTCTGTGCACAAAGCTGCCGTGCGGCTGCCCCAGCTCACCCAAAAGGTGCCCTGAGCTTTCCAGGGGAGGGCAAAACAAGCCACTGCTTGCACGGGACACTGATCATCCCAAAGACGGCTCCCCCAGCCTGGCAACCCTGTCCTCACGAGCCTGTCCCACCCTGCTCACCTCCAGCGCCGTCACCTCCTGCCCGTGGCGCAGGATGCGGAAGGCAAAGGGGTGCTTGGGGCCCAGCCCGGGGACCACCTCGCAGCCCCGCAGGATGATGGCGTTCACGTGCGTGCGCAGGTCCGTGCGGTCCTTGTGGAAGTAGAGGGTGTTGCCCTTGAGGCGACACCAGCGCTCCTTCCAGCACTGGTTCACCAGCACGCTGAGGTAGCCTGGGGGTGCCAGGGGAAAGCAAGGGCATCAGCGCCTGCTCGGCCGCGCCTTGGCCAGGCTTTGACAAGACAGAGGTTACAGCACGGCTTCCTGCTCATCCGGCCCTTCTGTGCCTCAGTTTCCCCCCAGACAACCAGCTGGGCCCAGGGGAGCTGCCAGCTCGGTACCACAGAGTCCCCCCCCAAGCCTGTTTTTGGGGACACGGGTGACCCCTTGTCCGCTCATCACTGGAATTTGCAGAGCCAGGCCTGCGCAGCGTTTCCCAGCCTGTGGCAGTGTCACAGCCCCACTGTGTGCTCGTCCCCACCCCTCGCCCCTACAGCCATGCTGGGGGACAAGGATGTCACGCCCCACTGATCCCACTCCGCTCCCAGCCCCATCTTTGCCCCCAGCTCGCACGAACCGCAGCAGGGGATGTCCTCCTCGGTGGAGGAGGTCTGGGTGTCCTCGGGGGATGGCTTTTTCTTGGAGAAGCTGATGATCCTGGTGATTTTCTTCCCCGCAGCCCGGCTCATCGACCCCTTCAGGTCAGCCAGGCCACTCTTTTTGCCTTTCCCTGGAAGGACAGGGTAGCTGCTGTGTGTCCCCGGTGCATGTCCTGGCACCCCACCTGGCTGCAGATGCTGCCCAGCTGTGGGCACACAGCTGGCCCTGGCTGGGCGGGCAGTGGGGACAGGGACTGTACCGTGCTCGCCGTGCTCTCTGCGGGTGGCCGGGGACCCGGTGTCACCCATGGCCACGCTGTCTGAGTCCGACGTGTGCTTCTCCTGGGACAGCCGCTGCGGGAGAGCAGAACCCCATCAGCACCACCCCCAGCACTGCCAGCCCTTCATCCCCCTGCACAGGGCTGGGATATCCAGCTCCTGTTCCCCTTCCCAGCCCTGCAGAGCTGCTGTGAGAATGGCAAGGGCTCCTTGTGCAGGCCCAGGAATTTGGGGCCCTCCAGTGCTCCCCAGGTTTGTCCCCAGCAGTCCCACACAGCCCCTGCACAGGGCCCTTAGAAACCATCACCTTGTCCAGCTCCATCTTGCACGGCATCACTGGAGAGGTGGGGGCTTCCACCCCGCCTGCTGCTGGACTGCTGGCTTCCTTTATCACCTGCAGAGACAGCCCCAGCTGTCACCCCAAAATCATCTGAGGACCAGGGCTGCCCTCCCTGGCTCAGCTCCTTCACTACCAGAGCCAGGCTCAACCAGGTGGACAGCTCCTGGTCCCTACAGCTCAGGGCTGCAAACCCAGATGGGGACTGCTCACACTTTGGCCCTTTCTAAACTTTAACCAGTTTTGTGGATTTTCTCAGAGATTTTGGAAATCTCAGAAGGGAGAGACTTAGGTGCCAAGCCAGCATCATCCTGCCAGCACAGGACACCCGTGACCCCCGTTTCAAGGCATGGCATGTCCTGGGTGTGTAAAACCACCCCGTTCTCCCACATCTGGGGTGACAGCTGCGTTCGTGGTGTGCTCAAGAGGCTCCTTTCCCACCCGCCGCCCCTTCCCCGCAGCCCCCACTTCCCGGCCCCGAACAAAGGCAGGAAAGGGCCCTGGGGAAGAGGAAGGGGAGAGCAAACATCCCCCCAGCCGGGGCTATCAGAGCCGGAGCCGCCCAGGCCCTGGGAAGCGGCCGATAAGAGACAGGAGCGAAGCCCCCTTCCCCTTCCAGCAGGGCAAGGCCCTTCTCAGGGCATCCCCCTCCCCAGCTCAGCAGGGAGCATGCCAAAGGGAGTCCGGGGATGCCCCTGGAGGAGCAGTGGTACCTTGAGCCACTCCTCAGCCTGCTCCTTGCTCTGCACTGCCAGCACCAGCGCCTCGGCCCCCGGCAGCGAGAACCGCAGCTCGTGCTTCTTGCGCCGCCCGTCCTTGGGGACATAAATGACGTTGCAGGTGGTCAGGGGCACCTCCACGTGTGGCTGCCGGTCCTTGGAGCTTTTGTAGCACTAAGGGAAGCAGAGAGAACTGCTCAGGGCTCAGCCAACCCTGCCTGGCTGGTTGCCGCGCTGGGGGGTCTCAGAGGTGGCACGGAGTCTCAGGGTCCCTCGCTGGTGGCACAGGCCATGCAACAGCCTGAGGGTGCTCTCTCACTCCATGGTGTCCCAAAAATAGGGGAGCCCTCTGTTCCCTTGAGAGGTAAGCGAGGGCAGCTGCTGCCTGGGTGGCAGCCTTGGGGCAGGGGCTTTGTTCGGATGGCACTTTTTTCCTTCAGCTTGGGCTCAGCCACCCTCCCAACGCCCCAGGGGGTTTCTGTGCCCCCAGGCCAGGCTCACCAGGAGTTTGCCATCCCGGATGATGGTGAGCTGCTTGGCCCACTGTCCAAAGCGCTTCTTGCGCAAGAGGAAGGCACAGATCCGGCAATCCTTCACCAGGTTCATGGAGGCCTCCTCCGAGGGCCACTGGTGTGTCAGCTGCTGGCCCTTGCCCTCCTCCTCCTCCTCGTCATAGGACTCGTAAGAGCTGCTCATGGCATCCGAGTCATTGTCTGGAAGGAAGCAGGGGAGTCATCCTAAAAGGTGCCACACACCCTGCCAGGGTCCCCATGCCCAGCAGGCTCCAGACAGAGCTGGGCTGGGTGCCAGGATAGGTGGATTCCATGTCATCCTCTTGGAAACAGCAGCGCTTGGCACCAGCCATCTCCATTTCCCTTGGAATCCCAGCAGGATGCTCGTGGGCCGAGCGCCAGCCCCAGGTGCATCCATCCAGAGCCCTGCGCTGGTTTATTTCCTTGCAAGGCTCACACTTTGAAACCCTGGTTCTCCAGCCTCAACTTCAGCAGCCCCCAGCCCACTGCTCAAGCCCCACCTCGGGCTGGACTTTGCCAAAGCTCTCCCCTCCCTGTCGAGGAGGCCCAGATACCTACAGGAGTTTTTTTGCTCTCCATTTATCCTGGTGACGGGGTAGTTGCTGTCTGCATCCTCGTAATAGCCATCCTCAATGGAGTTGGGGGGGCTGGAGCTGTCTGCAGGGGAAGCAGAGGGAGCTGGGGCTGGTACACCTGTTTTTCCCTCATGGATGTTCAGTAGGGCACAGCCAAGCACCAGGGCATCCCAGCACTGGTCTTCCCATGGCTCTGATCTCTCCCCATCACCTCATTCCCAGTCTGGATGGAGCAAACAACTCCTTGCAACAACAAGTGGGACAGAAGGGAGTGGGACAGGAGCAATGCCGGTGGGAGTGGCGATAATTCCTGCCCCAGGATGAGCAGTCCAGCCCACTGAGAGCTGCCTGGTTTTTCAGGCAGGTGAGGGATGCAGTGGGCAGCCCGTGGGGCTCCCCCCACCCTCCTGCTGGCCTGGATGGAGCAGGACTCACTGCGGGAGGTGATGTACTCGGGGGCCTTGCCAGGGCCCAGGGGCAGCGCTTCCTCATAGTAATCCTCAGGAGGGGGAGTGGTGGGCAGTGGAGGAGCAGGATCCACAGGAACCTAGAGCAGGAACACCTCCAGCATGAGCCAGGCAGCAGCGGGGGAAGGAGCCCCAGCAGGGCAAGGAAGGGTCCCACCCTGGCCACTGCAGGTGCAGGGCAGAGCTGGCTCGGGGACAGCCAGGCACTCACAGGTTTGGCTGTCTGGTTCCTTGCCAGCTCCAAGCCAACGCCGTCGCTGGTGTCCCCCTCCTCCTCCTGCATGTCCTGCAGGTCCCGCAGGTCACAGTCTGCACGGGGTAAACAGAGGATGAAGGGGGCAGGAAAGCAGAGCTGGACATCCCAGCTGTGCCCTCCAGGGATCTCCCTCCATGGCCCTTCCCTGGGAAGGTGCTGGGAGGTGGGAATCATTGGTGAACACAGCTGGAGCGTGGATTCCCTCACAGCCAGCCCCTGAACAGCTACAAGGGAGCAGGAACAAGCACCCAGAGTGACGATGCCCACTCTGGACACAAGGATGTAGCTGCCACCCTTCTTCCAAAGGACCCCAAAACCAGCATGCACCCACCACGACCCCCGGGGCACCCCTCCAGCTCAGCCACACGTACCAAACTCCTCAAAGAGGGACTCCACGAAGCTGGTGCCATTGCCCAGGGAGGCTGTGTTGACGTACATGTAGTCCACATCCTTCCCTGGAATTGAGGGGATGTTCTGAGCCTGGGGCAGGCACTGGAATCCCTTGTCCCCACAAAGCCCAGCCCAGGGACATAGAGCAGGCACTGGGGATGGAGGAACCCCCAGAGATGCTGCAGCTCCCCCAGGAGAGCAGGAATGGGGAAGGCTGTGAAGCCTCAGGTGCAGAGTGCCGGCTTCCCACGGAAACCCCTGTGCTCAGCACAAACCCAGGGCAGGAAAAGCTCTGGGAAGCGGCGTTTCCGCAGGGAGCAGCCCTCCTGGATCCATGGCAGGGCTGACGCCAGCCCTGCTCCCGGGGCAGGGAGGAGCTGGGAAGGGAAAGCAGGGAGCAAAGTGCCCTGAGGGTGCTGAGCAGGTGTTGGGCTCATCCCTGCACTGCTGGGGACACCCACTGCCTTTGGGAACAGCCACTGGCCACCACAGGAGAGGGACACGGACCTGCAGGTGGCTGCAGCTTCTGCAGGATGGTGGAGACAGCCAGCTTCTTCTCCTGCGTGGTGGCACTCAGGTACTCGTGGTCCAGCAGCTTGAGCAGAACGCTGAGCTCTGGCAGGAGCTGGTCCAGCACTGAGGGGAGCAGGAAAAATCCCGTCAGCCAGGGGGATGTTGGGATCCTGGGGTTAAGACAAGGCAAAACAGGCCGGAACCCCAGCAAACCTGGAGCTCTGGACAGGGCAGAAAGAAAGAGCAGCAGCTCATCCCAGGGCGGGATCCCTCCTCTTGGCAGCCACCAAACATCCTCACAGCACAGCTGGGGTGGCACGCAGCTGGCTTTGGGTCCCCAGGGACAGGAGCAGAGGCCAAGGGTCACCGCAGAGGCAGCTCGGACATGCTGACCCATGGGGATGGCTCAAAGGAGGGGACAGCGTGTGCCCCAGAGCACGGGGACACCCTGGCTGGGCTGTCCCTGTCCCCACACTTGCTCCTTGGCAGAGCAAAGCAGCAAGGGGCTGGCACAGGGTATTTCCCAGAGGAAGGGAAGGATTCTGAGCCACTGACGGGATCCTCCTTCCTCATGTAAGGAATGTGGAGCCAAAAGCAGCACAATAAAACCAACTGGTGTTTCAAAGGGTGAAGGGGAGCCCAGCATGAGGGGGATGATGTGGAGCAGTGCCAGCCAGAAATGAGCCCCTGGGCACAGAGACAACGTGCCAGCCTGAATCAGGACAGGGGCAGGATGTGGCTCACGAGGCTCTTCCTGCCTGCCTGCATTCTACCTCCACAGACCTTCTGCTTCCTCCTCCCTCCCCAGAGCCAAGCTGAGCAGCAGCCTCGACCCCTCTGGCCACAGCACCGGGCAGTGCCCATCTCCCTCGGGCACGCCAAGCCAGGACAGGCAGCCCCAGGCAGCAGGAGAAGCCCCAGCACTGCCCCAGGTGAACAGACGAGCACCCCTCCGACCTTGGGGAAGGAGAAGGCAACCACAGGGAATGGGATTCCTGCTCCTTGAGCGGGAATGCCATGCCCCAGCTGACACGCAGCCTCAGGACAGGTCCTGCCGATGCTCAGCTCGCTGGCCCTCACCAGCACACACCTCCCATGGTGGGGAACTGCTCTGCCAGGCGAGAGCCTCCTGTGTGGGGTAAGCACCCAGCTCCCGGGGCCCCTCTCCAGAGGCAGAGAGGGAAGGAAGAGAGGAAAATCCTCCCCGGGATATTGCACAGTGCCGCACAGGCAGGACAGGATCAGGCTCCTGCTGGTGCTCTCCAGGCAGGTTGAGACATCCTCCCTGCAGGGCTTGGCAGGGCAGGAGACCACAAAGAAGCAGCTGGGACAAAAAGCAAGATTTCCCCTGAGCGGCCAGCACCCGCAAACATCGAGGGAGTCCCCCACCCTCCTGCTGCCCCAGCTCAGCCATGAGCTCCCCCAAAGGGGATGGGGACTGTGCAGGCTCCCTGCACTGCCTTTCCACAGCTCATCAAACCCCAGGCCGTGGGGTCACAGCAGTATCCCCCCGACTCCCAGGACACCCCAAACCCCAGGCCGTGGGGTCAGCAGCATCTCCATCCCCTGCCACGTGTAGGACACGTCCCATCACAGCCACCAGCTCCATGTCAGGGCTCTGGGCCAGCCAAGGGCAGAAGGGCAGCCTGGTTTCTATTAATAGTGCCAAAGCAGGCCGGGAGGGGGGCGAGGGGACCCTGCTGGGCACCAGAGCGGAGGGTGCCTGATAAGCCCGGGGTGCTGGCAGGGGCTGAGCTCAGCAGCAATGCCCCGAGCCGGGCACACTCAGCACGGACAGAGAGCTCTGAAGGCGCCTTTGTTTCCCCCCAGCTGAGCCATCCCCTCCATCTCCCTTGTTAAACATCCTCCAAAATACAAGGGGGGGAGGAGGGGGCAGTCAAAGAGGCCTGTGATCCCAGGAGGGCACGCTGAGCAGAGCCTGGGGGAGCGCAGGGAGGCAAGCAATTAATTTCCTATGCTCGTTAGGCTTCCAGCCTGAAGGAGCTTAACG
>WAAG01074505.1:77381-93934 GCA_013390105.1 Tichodroma muraria
GCTCTGCTCCAGTGGGGCAGCAGGGGATGGTGTGACACCCGAGGTCACCTGGCAAGCAAGGACCAGCACAGACACTTCTGTAAGAGCTGGGGGGAGCGAGCACAGACCCGCAGAGCTGGCCCAGGGCACAGGGGACCCATCTCCAGTGCTGGGGGTGGGCACTGGTGTCAGTGCCCCTGGGGGCTCTGAGCCTGGGCACAGAGGCAGCAGGACAACAAAGGGCTCCTGGGGAGGAGGGGGTGGGATGTCAGAGTGACCACAGGTGACAGAGCTGGAAATGGACCCTGTGTCCCCTGCTCTGCGACACCTGCAGCCTTGGTGCTGGCAAATGGCTCCTACCTCTGCTTTCTGCTGGGGCTTCTCCTGCATCCAAAGTCTGTGGGACCACCCCACTTCCCTGCACTTGGGCTTTGAACACAGACACCCCAGGACAGAGAGTGACAGCAGAAACTCCCTCCTCTCCACATCTGCAGCCTGTCCAAGGCAGGAGGGGAGATGTCCATGAGGTCTCCGAGCCTGGGAAGGCCAGCACCCGTGGCAGCAGATGGCTTCAGCATTAACTACCAGGCCTGGATGGGCTGGGGGGACCCAGGGCAGCTCTACTGGGACGGGGTGACCCTGGGGACAGCAACAGGACACTGCTGCCATGCAGGACACCGGGGCAGTGCTTCCCCTGCTGCCAAATCCTGCCCTGGCAGCAGCACCAAGCACGGTGCTGCAAAGGAGCTGCATCCCCTCCAGCCCCTCTCCCCACCCTACATCAGGCCAGCTCTATTTTTAGACCCCACAAGTGCTCCCCTCCTCAGGGACCCTTTTCCCAGCACAGAGATAAGGTCTGGACACAGCCTGCAGCTGCAGAGCCTCCCTGCCCCTCCCCAGCTCTGCTCCAGCACAGCAGCAAAAATCAGGTCCTGCTCCAGTAACCTGCAGAGAGGAGGAAGAGGAGGAGGAGGAAGAGGAGGAGGAGGAGGAAGAGCCTCTGGCCAAGCCAAAGCAGGAGTTTCCTGGTGTAGAGATCCAGCTTTTGCAAGGGGAGAGATAAGACAACCCCACGGAGTTCTCACCCCAAGAAAAGCCCAGACTGCAGCTTGAGAGAGCCCTGGGGAGGGGAATGCTGAATCACAGCCCTGAAATGCAGTGGGAGGTGCACAGGGACCCCTATCCTGTGGCCACAGCTCTCCTGCCTCCGGCCACGCTTCCTCCTGCGCCAGGTGAAGGCTGGGCCCGAGGGGGGCCGGGGGAAATCGGATGCTGGGAGTAACAGCCATTGTTTGTAGCTAAAATAAAACCCAGGCACAAATAAATCCTTCCTGTTGGCACGGGGAGGGCCCTCGGCCGCCCTGCCTGCCAGCACAGGGCTCCTCACAGCTGCCACTCGCAGCAATCAAAGGTGGAGAGCTCCTGGGATGCCCTAAACAGGTGGGGACAGCACCCAGTGACACCCCAGCCCCTGGGGGAGCCCTGCAGGGAGGTGCCTGAGGGACAAGCAGACCCGGAGGAGCTCTCTGCAGCACACAAACAGCGCTCACCTGTCCACAGGTCGTTGTGGAGCCACCTGCAAGAACCACGCAGTGCTGGGACGTGTCCCCGTGCCTCGCTGGGTGCCCCAGCACGGGCATCACCAGAAGGGTGAGATGCTGGCAGCCCCCTCCAGCCCCAACACCGCTGCTCTTTGAGGAAGCCCACAGCCTCCTGGGCACTTTGATGACCTCCCAGGGCAGTTCCTGTTCCCATTCCCATTCCCAAGGAGGCTTCTTCCCGCTGGGGAGGAGGAAGTGCCTTGGTGGGGGTGGCTCGGCGCTCCCAGAATCGTTCCTTTGTGCAGGGGACAGGAGGACAGAACTGCCTGCACCCTGCCCACGGCCACGGCTGTGGCACTGCCCTGCCAAGTGGGCAGCAGAGGGGCAGCACTCGGCCCCGGAGGTGGCTGGAGCCAGCCAGGCTCTGCTCCCATCACTCAGCACCTGCTGGGTGTTGGGCAAACGGGGATGGGCTGGTAGGGCCAGGAACAGCAGCCTGGAAAATCTCCTCCTCCTCCCAGCCTGTCCTGCTCCAGGCCGGAGGGGTTTTAGGCAAAAGCCAACCATTAATGATCACACTTGAGCCCTGGCAACATCCCCTAAGAGTGGAAGATTTGCTGAGGGGCCACTCGGTGCACATGAATCATCTCCTCCCTGCAAACAAGGGCCCCTTGAGTGGGGCGGATGGGGGGAGCCTCTGACTCTGCATCCAACAATTCCAGCGGGAGCTGAGCACTCGGGGCTGGCTCCTGCCTGGCCGGCACCCTGTCACCCTCGCTGGCCCTCCAGCTGCCCCTCACTGGGGTAACTCACAGGATCCTGCTCCCAGTTTGGGTGCTGCAGCATCCCTGGGTGTTGAGGAGCGCAAGGCAAGCTCGAATCTCAAGTCTCAGCACCTCCCCACGGCCCCACCAAGCAGGCAGAGCAGCCATGCACAGCTCCTGGGGCCCTCATCATCGTGGCCTTGCAGTAATGAATATCCGTAGGTGATAGCCTTGGAAAAATCAATCCTGGGAGATGAACGTGGAACCTGATTGTTTGAGGGCTCCCCTGGTTCTGCCTCCCAGAGCAGCAGCAGCTTCTCCTCTCTCACAAGGAGCGCGCAGGGTTTGGAGGGCCCCTCTGTGCCACTCCAGCCCTGGCAGAGGGGCCGATGAGCCACCGGAACGGTCAAAAAGCACAAAGGGTGCCCTGGCTGTGCCTGCTGAGCCTCCTCCAGCATTGCCCCCATCTGCTCCAGACAGCCCAGCAGCTCTGGGGATCCCTTTCCCAGCACGGCTCCAGCGGCACCAGCTCAGCCATTCCAGCCGTGCTCACGGAGGGGCCTGTCCCTGTCCCTGTCCGTGTCCCTGTCCCCAGCAGAGGCTCCTCTCCCCCGGATAAACAGCCCTGCACACAGCCTTAGCTCCCGGCCTCACTCCAGCCACTCACCCACCCCAGCAGAGAGCAGCCAGGCCCAGCCCAGAGCTGCTCCCTCAGCCAGGCCCTTCCCAATGCCCTGCCTCACCCCGGCCCTCTGCACAGGGGAGTTCCGAGTCCTCGGCACCTCCCAAAAAGGGGAGAAGAGCAAAGGCAGCTGTGGGACACACCTGGAGCCACAGCTCTGCCCTGCGCGAGGGAATTGGACGCAAGCAAGACTCGGAACATCCCCCCTGAGCACACCCCTTGCCGGAGGAGACAGTTTCTCACATCCTCCTCCCGGTGTTAAACGAGAAAACAGGAGTCCTGAGCAGAGGGAAGTGTAATTACAGGCTGATAGAGCGTGCAGAGGGCAAAGATTATCACCGGCATTCGTGTCCCTGGCAGCTCACACACCGCAGGAACCATCACTCACTCCGGGGGGCCAGTGAAGCCTCTTCCCGGAGTAATTAGATTAAATTAAATGGGATATGGAGAACAACGTGGTCCCACCCAGCCCTGTGCCAGGACAGCCCGGAGGGAGTGGTGCTGACTGCAGCTGACCCCCAGGCTGGGTCCAGGCTCTCCTGGTGGTGCCACACCCAGAGCACGGCCATGGGTGGGAAATCTCCCCCTCAGTCCCAGCCCCTCACCCTGCACACTCCCCTCGGCACGGCAGTCCTTGGGCAGTGACAGCCCCGGGAGGCATCAGAGGGACACAGGCTCCCTGAAGTGACATCGCTGCTGGGAGAGCCCCTGGGACAGCCCCTGGGGGCCTGCAGGGATGTCCTTCCTGCCAGCAGCTTCACCAGTGCTGCAGGTAATCATTAACAGGTTGATTAAATCACCAACAAGCACCTCCTGTGTGACCCAGGCCACCAGTGACCCCCCCAGTGCCCCGTGCTGTGGCAGGATCCCTTCTCCAGCGGCTGTTCCCCCTTTCTCTGCCTCCTGGAGAAGTTTGTGGCTGTTTGCTTTAGCTCACCCACAGCAAACTCAATCCCCCTGACCTGGATGCTGCAGCTACCCCCACCCCAGAGGAGCAGGGGGCGGTTTCTGGGTCTCCTCTCTCACAAGTGAGCACGGGAGATGCTGAGCAAATAAAATCGCCCACGTGAGAGATCTCTGAGTGACCCTGCTGTGTCCCCAGAGAGGCCACGGGCAGCCTCCAAACTCTGCTCCTAACCCCAGGTACGAGGAGTTCCCAGCCTCAGCTCAACACAATCAGCTCTGGAAAACCACAAGGAGCAGTTCTAGCACTCCCAGACAAAATTTTAGAACTCGGTGCCAGGCCCAGAGCACATTTCAGGACTCAGTGCCAGGCTCAGCAGGCTCGTGGCAGGATGCTCCAGCCTGGGAGCAGGGCTCCGAGGCTGCTGGCTGGAAAACACATTTAAATAATGAATGAAAAGGAGAGGTTTGAGATGCCCTTTAAAGGAATAGTCAGGCAGGGGCGAGACCTGCTGAGTAATGTATAAAAAACAAGCTTCAGGCAGAGGAGAGATGTTAGGATTACTCAGAACCCAGAATAAACTGTGTTTCCTCCAACCAAAATTTTGGTGTCGGCCTTTTCCAAACAAACTCCAGCAACAGGTTGGCCTGGGCTCCTCTCCAGCACTGGGAGAGGCCCTGGGATGGTGCCCCAAGGCTTTGCCCACCCCTGTGCCCACCCTCGGTGCTGGGCAGAGCAGGGGGAAGCCTCCCTGGGCCACACCTTCCTGCCTGGGGGGACCTGGAGCTGTCACTTCTCTGCAGCCCTTGGTCTCCTCCAAACCTCAGCCTCCAAGAGAGTCAGAATTCCAGCTAATTGCAGGAATTCTAGTGGAAAACTCCAATTCCCACCAGTCCACGCCACCACCCAGGGCTGGATCCAGCCCTCCCATCCCCAAAATCTCCTCTGGTGGCAGTGGAAAGCACTCTGCACCCCAAGAGACATTTCTCCATGTCCCATACAGCCCCATTTCCCCAAGCCAAGTTCCAAAATGCTTTGGATGCAAATCCCAACCTACAGGAGTGAGACGTGGGGAGGCCACCAGAGCTGGCACATCTTCTTGGGAGGAAAAGTCACATGGGGAGGTTGTGGCAGGATCTAGAGAAGGAGAGGAGGATCCAAACCCTCACCTAGCAAGGAATGGGCAGGAATTTGCAGGAAAGACCTGGTGGATAAGCTTTTCCAAATCCCATTGCACTTTCCCAAATGCCTTCAACAGCAGGGTGTGGATCCTTCTTCACAGAGCTGGTGGGAGGAGAAACCACAGATCCCAGTGGGGGAAGCATCCCTGTGGACCTGGGGGAGGGAGATGTGCCCAGCACCCAGCCTTGGCATCCCTACCCTGACCCTGACAACGCCCAGGAGTTCCAGAGCTGGGCTGGACACGAGTGTCCCTGCCCGGTGGGGGCTTGGGACCCTCTCAGTGGCCACTTCAGCCGTGTCCCCACGTCCTCAGGCACAGCAGAGGGTCTCCGTGTGTGGGGGCTGGGCCGTGCTGCCCCGGAGGACACCCGGCGAGCAGGATAAGCGTTATTTTCTCGGCCCTTCCCTTTCCTTCCCTTGCCAAGCTCCGCCGGGAGCATCAGGTGCAGCGGCAAGGCCACCAGCCGACAGCATTTCCTACCCGCTTAACCCCTGCAGGGCAGGGCTGGAGGGGCAGGAAAACCGGGATATCCCAGCGGGAAAGGTGACAAGGTGTGACCGACTTGCTCTGGTCACTGCCGGTGGCTCCACCAGTGCTGGGACTGGTTCACCTGCTTTTACTCCGGGTCACCAAAACCAGCTCTCAAACCTGTTGCTACTTAAGTTCTATTCCTTGTTCTGTCCTTCACAACCACGGTTTCCCAAAATTTTGGACCTTATAAAATGAGCAGCTGTTCCTCCATCACAAACTTGGGTGGGTTTAATGCTCAAAAAAAAAAAAAAAAAAAACAAACCCGGAGAAAGCGAAAGGCATTCTTCAAAGTGCTCCTTACACATCTCCTGCTAATTGCCAGCAATCAGAGCACACCAGCATCTCCCCGAGCTCCCTCTTATCACTTCCAGGATCAAATGCACACGAAAACCACTTCAAAAAAAAAGAAAAAAAAAAAGTATTTTGAGTATGGAAACCCCTTGCAGCAAAGCTGTTTTTGCTCCAAACTGTTACGAAATGTCAGTGTTTTCCCTCGCCTGCCAAAGAGCCGGCTTTGATGCCTTGGGAGGCTTTATCAGGAGCAGGAAAGGAAGGGGCTGCAGCAGCCGTGCCGCGGGGAGAGGCTCCGAGAGGTTATTTTCTCCCTCCCCGCTGCAGATTGTCAGCCCAGAATCAGCACAGGGACCTGAGCTCCCCAAATGCCGCTGCTTTCAGCGCCTCGGGGTGATGACAGGCGGCTGCTGCCTGCCAGGGTGCCCTCCCTGCTGTGTCACCCCGTGGGTGCCCCGGCTGGGGTGCCAGCCCCTTGTTTGTGCAGGGCTGGCAGTGAAAGGTTTCCAGCTCCGCTGTCTTGTTGCTGGCCTGGGACGGGGACATTTAACAGATATTTTACTGGACAGAAAGCTGCGTCACTCATTTTTAAGGTTCCTTAAATGCAGGAGGAGATGTGCTCCTCAGGAGGGAGTTTTAGCCGTGCCCGACTAGACAATAGGGAAGGGTTAAGGGGTTAGGACACAAGTCTGGGATGCCAGAAACCACTTCAAGCCTCCACTGTGCTCCGCTGTTATCTCCTGTACCCAGCAAGTGATTTGGCTACTGAACAACAGGCAGAGCTTGGGTCGAGCCCAGAGCTCTCCTCTGAAAAGGCTTCCCACTGCTTGGGATGAGACAACTTCTTCAAAACCTTAAACAAAGTTTTCCTGGGCAGGGATAGGAACCTCCTGCAGGCCCATGGGAGCTCAGGCACCGCTCCACAAAAAAAGGGCACGGCAGCCTCGCAGCTCAGCACGTTTGCACAGGAAAAGAGCATTTCCAGGTCAGGAGTGGGAAAGAGGCAGGTTTTCCAGGCAGTGCAGGCAGATAGGACAGTCCCCAGGGCTCCTGGCTGGGGGACACTATCCCACAGTGTCCCTCCCCTCTCCAGCAGCCCCCCTCTGTGCCCCTCCAGAGCTGCCAGGAGGTTTCACACGGATTCAGGGTTTCCCTGCACGAAGCAGCATATCGGAAAATCCAGAGGGGCAAACAACTCCAGTGCTTCATCAGCATCCCCAGGGCTGCCCTCCCACCCTGTTTTACCCACCCCAGGGGGGCTCAGCCCCCTTTCCCACCACCCCCGGGCTGGAAACAGGCGGTGGCTGAGTTTCCAGCGGAAGGAATGGCTGCAATGCGGAGGAGAGCTCGGCACTTGCCCGGCGTTAACAGCTGGCCCGGGCTGTGCTTCTCACCACCCCAGACCCCTTCCTTCCACCGGCAGGATTCCTGTTGCCAGCTCGCAGGCGGCAGGGCAGGAATGATCCCGGCTCCCTCCCACCCGTCCTGCAGCCTCCCCATTCCTGTGGGCGAGCTGGAGCCAAGTTTATCCCCGACACATCTCCGCCGGCTTTGCTGGATTTAGAGCCCAGATAAGTTTGGGGCAGGACCTAAATTCTGGTGGCTCAAAAGGTCGGGGAAGAGACACTAATGAGGGAGGAGAAGCCATGTGTGAGCACAGGCGTGTTTGAGCAAAGGATCGCCTCCCAAATCACACGTTGGGAGCTGGGCTCTCCATCACCACGACCTGAAACAACTCTGCCAACAGCTACAGCACCATTCCCCCAGTCAGGCACTGGTGGAGAGCTGGGCCACGCACTGGGCACTGCCCAGCCTGCTGGGTAAGGAGACAAAACCGGCAGGTGATAAAATCAGGATACAGCAGGGCCTGAGCAGAGCTCCAGGTGAAGGAAGGGGCTGCCAGAGAGCAGCCAGAGACTGGGAATGGGCACGGAGCTCCTGCCTAACGCCCGACCCACCCTGTCACTGGGGAAGGGAACCTTCCCTGCACGACTCACAGCCCCCAGAGGGACCCAGCAGCTCTGGCTGAGGAGCAGGAGGGGCTGGGGGAGGTTTACATTAGCTAAGAGCCATCCAGGTGCCAACAGCAATTCATCACAAGCACTCAAAGCATGGCAGGCACCAGCGAGGGGGATACAACAGCTCTTCCCTGGCAGGGTCACCCTGTGGAGAGGCCAAACCATGCCCAGACACGGCTCCCTCAGCTGAGCATCCCCTCCTTCCCTGCCATGAGGTCCTAGGTTTAATTTCTGGGGTGGGCTGAGGTGCAAACAGGGAACTCCCCATCAGCTCACACAGCAGGAAAACGGGGAAGCCGAGACCCTCTGCTCCCCCCTGTTCCCAGCAGCGATGTCCTCTGGGACCCTGAAGTGTCCCAGGTGACTTCAAGTGTCACTTGCCAACAGTGCCCCTCCTGCCACAGCTCTCTCCTTCAGAGCCGGCAAAGCCACCCTGGCTGTGTCCAGCCACAGGGGACGGCTGTCCCTGTCACCGTCCCTGTCCCCTCCCGAGCTGCAGGCCACTGGCACTGCTCCCCGAGCTCTGACACCGTGCCTGTGTTCCCAGCAGTCCCAAACTCCTCAGAGCTGTTTCCAGTGCGGAAACGCCACCCCATCCTTTTACATCGGCAAGGGGAACTCTTGACCCCTGGGTCTTTGTGGTGCTGACCCAGCACTCCTGAGCCGCCCCGGGACTTCAGCGTGGCCCAGCCCGTGCAGCCAGAGAGGCCCCTGCACCACTCTCTTATCAGTTTTGGCCAGCGTTTCTGCAGCACCTCCAAGGACAGGTCAAGGGCCAGGACCCCCGTGCTCCATCATGTCACCACCTGCTCCTCCTGTGAAGCTCCAGGCTGCAATCAGCAGCAGCAAGGAGCAATCCTCCTGAAAACCTCCCTCTGCTCCCTCCAGGGACCTGGCAGCCCCAGCAGAAAGCCAGGACCTTCTCTGGAGAGCTGGCCCAAAGCCCCGGCAGGTTTATACAGATCCCAGATCAAAGCCCAGGAGCTCCGTGAGCCCGATGCCACAGGCGGGAATCACACACGTGTGGGAAAGCAGCTGCTCCCCAGCAGGGTGGGGATCAGGCCCTCCGTGGCTTTACCAGACTCCCGGCGTCTTCCCCAGACAGGGAAACCCTTGAACCCGATCAGCTCCATCGGGGAACGTCACCTCCCTTTCCACGACCACAATTTCCCCCAACAACTGCTTACACCCCACAGACTCCCTCGCAGGCTCCTGCTGTTTTACCCATCCGACCAGCAAAGAGAAATTGGTTCCAGCTCGTGCCCCGGCCCGGAGGACTGGTGCGGAGCAAAGCCGTGCTGGGAGCAGGGTCCTGCACGGAGCCTGGGGCGCGCACCCGCTCCGCTGGGACGGGATGCGCCACCCGCGCTTCCCTGCGCCTGGCACGGGCATCCCCTGTGCCCTCCGCGCTGTGCTCCGGGAGGGGATGCGCGGCCCTTCCCGGCCCTTCCCGGCCCGTCCCTCCCGTCCCCTTACCGCTGAGCCGGTCCATGGTCCGGAGCCGCGGCAGCCGCGGCCGCCCCGGGAGCTGCGGGCGGGCGAATGTCGCGGGCAGCGGCCGCCCGGCGGGGCCGGCTCTCGCTCGGGGCGGCCAATCCCTTCATCCGCCCCTCCCTCGCTCGCTCGGTGCACGGCAGCGCCCAGCACCGGCCCGGCACGGCACGGCACCGGGACAGCCCGCGGGGACAGCCCGGCCTCGGCTGGGGTCCCCCGCCACCGCGCATCCCCCGCCAGCGCAGCTCCATCGGCACCCCGAGACCCCCTGGGGGTCTTGAGTGGGCCACCTCCACCTGCACGGCTTGGGCAGCTTCGGTTTAGGGGAAAAATCCCGAATTCCCACAGCCGGTAGCAAGGACAGCTCCCCCTCCCCAAAATCCCCTCCATCTCTGCTCCCTCCTGGTGTCCCTCCTGTGCCCAGCCATGGCCGTGCCACTGTCATTGTCCCTCCCCAACACAGACCCCGGGGAGACCTGGGCTTGTGGGACGTGTGACAGTGTCCCAGGCGTGGCAGCAAGGACAGAGGCTCCTGGCACTCCCAGGACAGTCCGGGCTGCAGCTGAGCCGTGTGGGGACAGCAGGCTGGGACAGAAATGTGATGAGGTTTCGCACGTACCCAGTTATTAGCACTTGGGAATGCAATAATTGAAATATCAGATGTGAATTAGCAACTGGCCTGGAGAAATTCCCCTTTGGGGGCAATTTCAGCCCAGGACCACCCGGCCCCTTTCACCCCTCCATGCCCAGCTGGAAACCAGCTCCTGCATGGATGGTGTTTGATGGTGTCGCCATTCTGGATTGAGCCCCAGTTTTCTCCCCCAACTTGGGATCACCTTTGGGGCTGTGGATGGGGCAGGAACCTCAGTCCAGGGCTGCCAACGCTGCCAGGCTGCTTTGGGAATTGCAGAGCAGCCAGGGACAGCTTCCAGGGCAGGTGGTGACACCACCACCACCCCCAGGGCAATAGGACACCAGCAGGGACCCTTGGAGTGTCTGCCGGCCCAGAATGGAGCTGGAGAGGCTCTGGCTGCCCTGGCTCTGAGAGAAAAAAAAAACAAGCCCTGCCTCAGTTTCCCCACCTTTGCCACGCAGGTCCTTGTGGAGGAGAGTTACTGTCCATGAAATGCTTTGGAAATGAAAAGATCCTGCTGTTGTTATTGTTATTAATAACAGCCCCCAGGCTTTATCAGGGGAACTGCCACTGCAGAGGGAAGATTCCTCCAGCCACAAACAGCTGAGTTTGATTTAGAGAGCCCTATTTTGTATGAGTGAAATAATTATAAATAAACTCGGCTCATTTACTGCTTCCTAAAGCAGGTGAGCAATGTTGCCCAGGGCAATGTTGCCATGTTCACCTCAATCCCCAGCCCTTTGCTTGCTGGCATAAAGCTCCAGAGCTGGAGTTGCTGCTGATGGGAAAACAACTGCCCTGAGCCCCCTGAACTCTGGCAAACCCCTGCAAGGGGAACCTGCTGATGGATTTTTGGCCAACAAACTGGGCAGCTTTGGATGGCAGGGAGGGCACTGAACCCACGCCGTGGGGACACCGGGACAGGAGGGTTTCAGAGGGGACCAGAATGCGGCCCATGGCACAGTGAAGGTAAAACCTGCGCTGTGCCCTCACAGGAACTCTGCTGACCCAGCTCCTGCTGGTACCCCCCAGTTCCCTGGCCTGTTTTTGGGATTGTTCAATCCTGCTGTATGCCTGAAAATCCTGCAGGACGAGCAAATAGGAAAGCAGACACCAGGGAAGATGTTTGTGTGGAAACAACCTTACTTGTTTTATGAAAAAAAATAAGCCAATAATAAAAAAAAAAAAGTTAGCCCATAGAGTTTGGGATACTGACACGTCGAGTTTGCAGTGGAGGAAACTGAGGGATTCACTCCCAGAGGGATCCATCAGGGACTCAGGCAGCTGTGATGGGGAATTCAGGAAAACCCAGGAGAGGTCCAGCAAGTACTGGGACCTGCATTTCCCTCTCCACTCTTCTGGCTTTCCCCCAGCTCCCAGCTGGAATATCCTGGAATACTCAGCCCTGGACAAACCTGAAGAGCAGCAAGAAACTGCACAAGGCAGGAGGTGGCTTTGGCTGTTCCACTTAAGAAGGGCTGGGTTTGGGGATGGAAAGTGGCTATTCTGGCACCTTGGGAGGACAAACTGGCTCTGGAGCAACCCAGGCTTTGCAGGGAAAGCCACCAACTCAGGAGGGACTGGGACTCAGGGTCTCACCTTGGTCCCCACCACTTCTATCCCCTGCCCCAAGCTCTGCATTTCAGGTCCTGAAGTGCCCCCAGCCCTGGCCATGTAAAGGCAGGGACAGATTTAAGGAGCCTGGAGTGAGATCCCACTTTTCTGCCATCTTGCCCGGAGCCTTTTCCACCCCTACTCCACAGCCCAGCTGAGCAGAAGGGGATGGGACACCCCTATCCAACCCCCAACCCAAAGCCCTGCTCTCTGCCAGCCCCTGGCACCGTGGCTCCAGCAGGAAAATGCTCCCCATCCCCTCGTGTCCCTGTGGGGCAGCAGTGACAGACACCAAGTCTGGGGAGAACCCAGGCACCGATACCAAAATCAGGTTGGAAAAGGAAAGCAAACACAGAGCATCAAATGATCTGCAAGACTCCAATTCACTCTCGGGGTGCACAGAGGGCCCCTGTGCCCCGTACAGCCCCGAGAATCATACAGAGCTGCAATATAGAGATCTCTCTATGTATATATTTATAGGTATGTATATATTTATAGTGCACTGCGTTTAAAACAGCCGGGCCTGCTTCTTCAGCTCGTTCCTCTTCCACAGCGCCAGGCGGTCGAACTCGGCGATGGTCATCCCGAAGATCTGGTAGAATTCCTCCTGGGACAGGTGCCTCTGGGGAGAAATGGGAGGCTGGGCCAGAGCTGGGCACCTTCCAGGGCCAAGCAGGGGGGCTGAGGGCATCCCCCGCCCGCTGGGAAGAAGGGGTGACACAACGCCCAGCACCGCTCCCTCGGGAAAGGGGAGGACCTGCCTCCCTCCTGCCCCTGCCAGAGGCACAGGGGACAGCTCTGCCCGGCCCCGGGAGCAGCAGGAGCACGGTGACAGTGCCCTGACACTCGTGTGCTCCTCAGCGGACGTGGAGGTGCTCCTCACGTGGCCATGAGCCCCACACGCTGCGTGCCAGGGCCACCCTGTGGCACCAGGTCCCTCTGTGCCCTGACTGTCCCCAGTGAAAAAGGCTCTTCTCACCTCTAACCGAGTCCTGTCCACATCTTTGGGCAGCTGGTTCCTCCCCCTCGTCTTCACCAGGAGCAGCTCGTAGGGGTAAATCTGCACAGGGACAGGGACACCATGGGGCACCCACGAGACAACTGGGGCACACTTGGGAATGAGGGCAAGGCCTCCTGCTGTATTGAACAGGGTTTGGTTGGCACAGCTGACTCCAGGGCTTGGATGGGACAAGGAGAAGTGGGAATTGCTCTCAGGGTGACTCTGATCCACCCTGAATCTCCACGGCGGCTCTGGAATCACCTGCTCACTCTGCAAACCCAGGAACGACCCAGGCACGAGCGTGAGCAGGAAACCACTAGCACAACCCCTCTACTCTGTTCCTCACCCAGGGGACAATTCTGCTCAGCCAAGCACCTGGGACCTGGCAGGAGGGGAGAGACTCTGCTCTGAGCCCCACAGTCCTGGGATGGGGCTGTCAGGTCGGGGACGGAGGGGAAAAAAGGTCGAGGGCAAAGCTTCCATCCGAAGAGCCGGGGCACACGTGGACACATCCCTGGGACTCCCACCTCTGGCTGGTGGCCCCTCCTTGCAGCAGAAGGGTCTTACCTTGTACTCTGTGGGGAGAGGAAAAAGAGAGACGTGAGCCACGCGGCCCCCTCTGCTGTCACCACCCTGCCCCCGAGGCTGTGGGGACCCCGCCCATACCCCCCACTCTCCTCCATCCCCCCTTTCCAGAGCTGCCCGCGGGGGGGTTGGCAGCCGCACAGCGTCTCCCCCGGGACGCCTGCAGGGTCCCCAGCCCCGAGCCCCCGTACCTCGCATGCCCCAGTTGACGGCGTTCGTGCTGTCGTAGTGGAAGAGCTCGGCGCTGGGAGGCTGCGGGAGGGATGGAGAGAGGGGGCAGTGAGAGGGAGGCTCCTCCAGACGCTCACAGCGGCACCTCCCACGTCCCCAGGGGAGGACACCAAGGTCCCCTCCCACCAGCAGGGAAAGCGAGGGGGTGAAGTGACAAGCCCAGGTCACACAGGAGCAAAACTCCTGATCCCAAGCAATCCCGAGCCTAGGATATAAAGTGAAGCTCTTCTGCTGGAAAGCAACCCCAGCATCCCTCTGGAAATTGCCCTGTGGGAGCTTCAGGGCACACACTGCCTGGACAGGGCACTTTGGACACCAATAAGGGTCGTTTTGGGTTGGCACAGGGCAGCAGTGACAGCAGGGATGCAGAGAAGGGGGAAACGGGACATCCCAGTCATTGAAAGGGAGCACTGGGGGCTTGGAGGAGCCTGGGAGGATGGGGAATGCCTGGGAGGATGGGGAATGCCTGGCAGCAGCAGGAGGCACTCACCCTGTGCAGCCCATTCCTCCTGTAGGCAGGAAGGGAGGCCGACTTAGAAATGAGAGGATCTGCAAGGAAGCCACCAAGGGGCATCAGGGAAAAAGCAGGAATGAGCCTCACACGCCAGGACAGCCCCCATTGGGCCACCCTCTGCCTCTGTGCTCCCAGCTCCGGTCACCCAGCTCTGTGTCCTTCCAGCTCCAGCTCATTTCCAGCCTGGCTTCCTCCCGTGCTGATATTCCTCTCCCCAAAATCCCTTTCCTGTGGCAGCCCTCCCACCTCACCCTTCAGAGCAACACATTCTCCTCTCTCAGCTTCCCCAGCTCATCCTCCCTCCCCTGCTTCAGCTCTATCCCAACCCAGGCTTTCAAGGGCTCCTTCTTCTTCCCTCCTCCCCTCCCTGGTCCCAGCACCTCCTCCAGCTCAGGCTCTGGCCCCCGGGCCCGGGGAGCACCTGGGGAGGGCTCGGGTCAGGCACTCACC
The DNA here is from genome assembly GCA_013390105.1 of Tichodroma muraria. Classification (NCBI taxonomy): domain Eukaryota; kingdom Metazoa; phylum Chordata; class Aves; order Passeriformes; family Sittidae; genus Tichodroma; species Tichodroma muraria. The sequence goes on from WAAG01074505.1 coordinate 91,797, forward strand.
GCTGTCGGCCAGGTAGTGGGTTCGGGGAGCTGCAAGGAGAGCAGAGCCGGCCGTCAGGGAGGGCCAAGCACCCCATGCCATGCAGAACTGCCCATTCCCAGCCCCACAGATCCTCCCCGGGGCTCCCAGGAGCCCACAGGGCTGAGGGGCTCCCTGAGTGTCCCCAAACAGCTCCGTGAGGAAGCACAGCATGGAATGGACAGGGCCGTGTGTGCTGCCAGGCTCTGAAGAGCCCCCCAGTCCTGCCGTGGCCCCAAGGGCAGGGCTGGGTGCCCTGGGGGCTCTGTGATAAGAGCAGTGCAAGCGAGGCAGCCCTGGGGTGCCAGGAGGTCCCAGAGGTGCCAGCCCAAAACAGGTCACAGCAACCCCGGCGTGGCTGTGCTGCCAGATTCCCAAGGGATCCTTCAGCCATTCCATGAGGCACTTCCAGGCTGCCCAGACACCACTGGGCAGTGCCCCATGCCAGCTGGGGCACAGGGAACGGATGGAGCCCTCCAGAGAGGAAAAGACCCTCCCAAGAGCCCAGCTCCATGGGCAGCACCTCTCATCAGCCCTTTCCTCATCCCATTCTTCCCTCTCCACCCCGCAGACTTCCCGAGGGGCTGGGGCTGTGCCGGGTGGGACAGAGGGATGGCAGGGACAGCCTTACAGCCGTTGAGGGAGCCCTCGTAGCCCACTGTGTGCAGGGCCTCTCTGCTGCTGGCCGAGCTGCGAGGGGGTGTCCAGGGGTCTGCGTAGGAGTTGGACCGAGCCTTCATCTCCTCCCTCAGGATCAGCCTCCCGATGCCACTCTGGATCTGGCGGGGGGGAAAAGCCACGTTGCACTCTTCCTTTCCCTGCCCAGCGCTCTCTGGCATGTCACGGAAGGGCACAGCATCCCCTGGCATGGGCTTGGCATCTCCTGAGGATGAGGTGCTGGGGTGGGGGTGCCTCGACAAGGGGATGCTCTCCCGCTCCTGCAGAGCCCGCGCTGGGGGTGGCCAGGAAGGGACAGATGGCCAAGGGCAGCAGGGATGGTGGTGGCACCTTCTCGGGTGGCAGAGGTGGGCTGAGCCTTCTCCCCAGAGCCAGCTGGGGACAGTCTGGTGCCGGCTCTGTGCCCAGCAGGGCTGGCACTCACCTTGTGCATGCCCCGGTCGTACCCATCCTCCTCGCCACCTGATGAGAACCTGCGGGCCCGGGGAGCTGCAAGGAAACACGTGAGGGGTCAGACAGGGACAGAAGTGGGGACAGGCAGGGAGGGGGCAGTGCCCAACTGCATGGGGACAGTTGGCTCCCAGAGACTCCTTGGGCTTTGGGGTCACCTTGGCAGGTATCTCAGCCCAACCTCACTTTTGCGTCCAGACCCAGCTCAAAACGGCGTTTCCTCCCAGAAAACTTGGAGGCAGGAACGCGTTTCCCTTTCTCCCAGCCCAACGGGAATTTGTTACCTTTGGGTGAGCCTTGGAAGGACCAGTATTCCGACTCGGAGTGGTAGTAGGGATCTGGGGAGTAGGCGGGGCTGTACTTGGATGACTGCGCGATGTCCTCGCTGGTTTTGCTTTTCGTGGCTGCAGAGGGGTTGTCTGCAAAAGGAGCGGGCGGAGCCAAGGTGAGGCTCTGCAGAGATCCACCCCAAATGAAGGCACATCCTCTTCCCTCCCCAGTGACCGCCAGGGATTTGTGTCTGGGACAGCACGGAGCAGAGCTGGGAATAATCAGTTTTGCAACTGCTGACACCTCCTCAAGGCACACGGTAGGGACAGTGACAAGCAGGGGTGCCACTGGTGTGGCTGGGAAGGGACCCAAATGGGAGCCCACAAGGGCTGGCTCCTGCAGCGTGCCCATCCCAGTGCCACCAGTGCCACCGAGCTCCCTGTGCTGTCCTGTCCCCAGGAGGTGAGAGGGGATGGAGGGAGGTTCAGACCCAGCAGGGACGGGGCTCTCTGGGTTCTGCCAGGGAAAGGTGGCAGCAGGGGGGAGCAGAGGGGCTCTGGCAGGGCTTGGTCCTCATGGCAAGGACACACAGCGGGCTCAGGCTGGGGACAGAGCCTCAACAGCACACGGGGGAGCCCAGGGGGGAGTTCTGCTGCACCAGAGGCCAGGAGAGTCACAGGGGAAGGAGCAGCAGGGACAGGAGGTGGCAGAGCCATCCCACC
>WAAG01074505.1:94402-123597 GCA_013390105.1 Tichodroma muraria
GCTGTATTGAACAGGGTTTGGTTGGCACAGCTGACTCCAGGGCTTGGATGGGACAAGGAGAAGTGGGAATTGCTCTCAGGGTGACTCTGATCCACCCTGAATCTCCACGGCGGCTCTGGAATCACCTGCTCACTCTGCAAACCCAGGAACGACCCAGGCACGAGCGTGAGCAGGAAACCACTAGCACAACCCCTCTACTCTGTTCCTCACCCAGGGGACAATTCTGCTCAGCCAAGCACCTGGGACCTGGCAGGAGGGGAGAGACTCTGCTCTGAGCCCCACAGTCCTGGGATGGGGCTGTCAGGTCGGGGACGGAGGGGAAAAAAGGTCGAGGGCAAAGCTTCCATCCGAAGAGCCGGGGCACACGTGGACACATCCCTGGGACTCCCACCTCTGGCTGGTGGCCCCTCCTTGCAGCAGAAGGGTCTTACCTTGTACTCTGTGGGGAGAGGAAAAAGAGAGACGTGAGCCACGCGGCCCCCTCTGCTGTCACCACCCTGCCCCCGAGGCTGTGGGGACCCCGCCCATACCCCCCACTCTCCTCCATCCCCCCTTTCCAGAGCTGCCCGCGGGGGGGTTGGCAGCCGCACAGCGTCTCCCCCGGGACGCCTGCAGGGTCCCCAGCCCCGAGCCCCCGTACCTCGCATGCCCCAGTTGACGGCGTTCGTGCTGTCGTAGTGGAAGAGCTCGGCGCTGGGAGGCTGCGGGAGGGATGGAGAGAGGGGGCAGTGAGAGGGAGGCTCCTCCAGACGCTCACAGCGGCACCTCCCACGTCCCCAGGGGAGGACACCAAGGTCCCCTCCCACCAGCAGGGACAGCGAGGGGGTGAAGTGACAAGCCCAGGTCACACAGGAGCAAAACTCCTGATCCCAAGCAATCCCGAGCCTAGGATATAAAGTGAAGCTCTTCTGCTGGAAAGCAACCCCAGCATCCCTCTGGAAATTGCCCTGTGGGAGCTTCAGGGCACACACTGCCTGGACAGGGCACTTTGGACACCAATAAGGGTCGTTTTGGGTTGGCACAGGGCAGCAGTGACAGCAGGGATGCAGAGAAGGGGGAAACGGGACATCCCAGTCATTGAAAGGGAGCACTGGGGGCTTGGAGGAGCCTGGGAGGATGGGGAATGCCTGGGAGGATGGGGAATGCCTGGCAGCAGCAGGAGGCACTCACCCTGTGCAGCCCATTCCTCCTGTAGGCAGGAAGGGAGGCCGACTTAGAAATGAGAGGATCTGCAAGGAAGCCACCAAGGGGCATCAGGGAAAAAGCAGGAATGAGCCTCACACGCCAGGACAGCCCCCATTGGGCCACCCTCTGCCTCTGTGCTCCCAGCTCCGGTCACCCAGCTCTGTGTCCTTCCAGCTCCAGCTCATTTCCAGCCTGGCTTCCTCCCGTGCTGATATTCCTCTCCCCAAAATCCCTTTCCTGTGGCAGCCCTCCCACCTCACCCTTCAGAGCAACACATTCTCCTCTCTCAGCTTCCCCAGCTCATCCTCCCTCCCCTGCTTCAGCTCTATCCCAACCCAGGCTTTCAAGGGCTCCTTCTTCTTCCCTCCTCCCCTCCCTGGTCCCAGCACCTCCTCCAGCTCAGGCTCTGGCCCCCGGGCCCGGGGAGCACCTGGGGAGGGCTCGGGTCAGGCACTCACCGCTGTCGGCCAGGTAGTGGGTTCGGGGAGCTGCAAGGAGAGCAGAGCCGGCCGTCAGGGAGGGCCAAGCACCCCATGCCATGCAGAACTGCCCATTCCCAGCCCCACAGATCCTCCCCGGGGCTCCCAGGAGCCCACAGGGCTGAGGGGCTCCCTGAGTGTCCCCAAACAGCTCCGTGAGGAAGCACAGCATGGAATGGACAGGGCCGTGTGTGCTGCCAGGCTCTGAAGAGCCCCCCAGTCCTGCCGTGGCCCCAAGGGCAGGGCTGGGTGCCCTGGGGGCTCTGTGATAAGAGCAGTGCAAGCGAGGCAGCCCTGGGGTGCCAGGAGGTCCCAGAGGTGCCAGCCCAAAACAGGTCACAGCAACCCCGGCGTGGCTGTGCTGCCAGATTCCCAAGGGATCCTTCAGCCATTCCATGAGGCACTTCCAGGCTGCCCAGACACCACTGGGCAGTGCCCCATGCCAGCTGGGGCACAGGGAACGGATGGAGCCCTCCAGAGAGGAAAAGACCCTCCCAAGAGCCCAGCTCCATGGGCAGCACCTCTCATCAGCCCTTTCCTCATCCCATTCTTCCCTCTCCACCCCGCAGACTTCCCGAGGGGCTGGGGCTGTGCCGGGTGGGACAGAGGGATGGCAGGGACAGCCTTACAGCCGTTGAGGGAGCCCTCGTAGCCCACTGTGTGCAGGGCCTCTCTGCTGCTGGCCGAGCTGCGAGGGGGTGTCCAGGGGTCTGCGTAGGAGTTGGACCGAGCCTTCATCTCCTCCCTCAGGATCAGCCTCCCGATGCCACTCTGGATCTGGCGGGGGGGAAAAGCCACGTTGCACTCTTCCTTTCCCTGCCCAGCGCTCTCTGGCATGTCACGGAAGGGCACAGCATCCCCTGGCATGGGCTTGGCATCTCCTGAGGATGAGGTGCTGGGGTGGGGGTGCCTCGACAAGGGGATGCTCTCCCGCTCCTGCAGAGCCCGCGCTGGGGGTGGCCAGGAAGGGACAGATGGCCAAGGGCAGCAGGGATGGTGGTGGCACCTTCTCGGGTGGCAGAGGTGGGCTGAGCCTTCTCCCCAGAGCCAGCTGGGGACAGTCTGGTGCCGGCTCTGTGCCCAGCAGGGCTGGCACTCACCTTGTGCATGCCCCGGTCGTACCCATCCTCCTCGCCACCTGATGAGAACCTGCGGGCCCGGGGAGCTGCAAGGAAACACGTGAGGGGTCAGACAGGGACAGAAGTGGGGACAGGCAGGGAGGGGGCAGTGCCCAACTGCATGGGGACAGTTGGCTCCCAGAGACTCCTTGGGCTTTGGGGTCACCTTGGCAGGTATCTCAGCCCAACCTCACTTTTGCGTCCAGACCCAGCTCAAAACGGCGTTTCCTCCCAGAAAACTTGGAGGCAGGAACGCGTTTCCCTTTCTCCCAGCCCAACGGGAATTTGTTACCTTTGGGTGAGCCTTGGAAGGACCAGTATTCCGACTCGGAGTGGTAGTAGGGATCTGGGGAGTAGGCGGGGCTGTACTTGGATGACTGCGCGATGTCCTCGCTGGTTTTGCTTTTCGTGGCTGCAGAGGGGTTGTCTGCAAAAGGAGCGGGCGGAGCCAAGGTGAGGCTCTGCAGAGATCCACCCCAAATGAAGGCACATCCTCTTCCCTCCCCAGTGACCGCCAGGGATTTGTGTCTGGGACAGCACGGAGCAGAGCTGGGAATAATCAGTTTTGCAACTGCTGACACCTCCTCAAGGCACACGGTAGGGACAGTGACAAGCAGGGGTGCCACTGGTGTGGCTGGGAAGGGACCCAAATGGGAGCCCACAAGGGCTGGCTCCTGCAGCGTGCCCATCCCAGTGCCACCAGTGCCACCGAGCTCCCTGTGCTGTCCTGTCCCCAGGAGGTGAGAGGGGATGGAGGGAGGTTCAGACCCAGCAGGGACGGGGCTCTCTGGGTTCTGCCAGGGAAAGGTGGCAGCAGGGGGGAGCAGAGGGGCTCTGGCAGGGCTTGGTCCTCATGGCAAGGACACACAGCGGGCTCAGGCTGGGGACAGAGCCTCAACAGCACACGGGGGAGCCCAGGGGGGAGTTCTGCTGCACCAGAGGCCAGGAGAGTCACAGGGGAAGGAGCAGCAGGGACAGGAGGTGGCAGAGCCATCCCACCACCCAGGGGACCCAGCAGGTACTTACAGCAGCAGGAGCAGCCAGCAGCGGGCGGTGGGGATGGGGCAGGAGGGAGGGGAGAGCCCGGGGAGAGAGAGGAGACACAGTTACTGCTCTGGGGCAGCTGCTGTCCCTCCGTGAGCAGAAGCAAGCGGGGACAGCGCAAGCCAGCCCCGCTGAGAGCAAGCCAGACACCGAAGGCCACCAAACACCGAGGGCCACCGAACACCCTCCCCAACCTGCAACACCCCCAGGCCGGTTTCACGCTGGAACAGCCACCCAGGATGGGCTGCATGTGAAACTGCAAACTGCTTTCTTCATCCCTTTGCTGAGGCTGTTCTGACTCCCTCAGCCCCTCTGCCACCCCGCCGAGGCCCTGCTCCCCCTCCCACAGCTATCCCCGGTGTCACTGCCAGCCTTTGCTCCATCCCTCACAACAGGGACACGGTCCAAAGTCACACCTGTCCCCCACTGAACCCACTCTGCTGCCCAGAGCGGAAGCAGGATCCCACCAAACCCAGCACACAAACCGCGATGCCTGCCCCATCTCCCACCCAGCCCCTGCACACGCCGGTGCCCTCCCCGCGGTGACACGGGGACAGGGACACAGCAGCCATTCCGTACCGTGGCGCTTGTAGATGGGGGGCTTCCTGTAGATGTTACTCTCGCCGGCAGCTGGTGGGAGAAGAGAGAGAAAGGGAGGAAAGAAGGGGGAAAGCGAGGTCAGTGCGGGCGTGCTGGGAGCGCGCAGGACACGGGTCCTGCAGTGTCACCACCCCCACGCCACGCTTCCATCACGCGGCCGCCTCCGGGCCCACGAGTGCCCCGGGAGGGCTCCGGGCCGGCGGCACGGGCACGGGAGCACGGTCCCGGTGCCCGCGGCGTGACAGGACATGCAGTGAGCGCCCAGCGACAGCATGCACCGGGGCGGCGGGCACAGCCTGCCAGCCGGCAGCGAGGCACCCGGGGCGCGTTCTCGGGGTGCCAGCACCTGCAAGAACCGCCTGCGAGCTACCTGGGGCGAGCCAACATCAGCCAAAGCCTCTTTCCGCAGCAGAGAGAGAAAAGAGCGAGTCGGGAGGGGAAGCGAGCTGGAGCCTGGCGCTGGAGCAGGGAGGGGGCCATCCATAAACCACCGAGCGGCAGAGGGAGGGCGGGGATGGGATGGGGTGGGAGCGGAGCTGGCGGGAGCCTCTGGGTGTCCTCAGGGCATCAGCGATGCTTTGGGGAGGCTGCCCCGCTTTTGGGGCATGGGGAGATGCCAACAGCTGAGTGTTGATGGGGTGATGGGCAGCTCTGCCTGCTTCCCAACCCACTCTCCCTTCCTGCCCGCTCCGTCCCCGTCCCCGTGGGCTCTGCGTGGCCGGGAGCGGGTGGTGGCCCTTACCTGGTGGCCCCCTGCAATCCCTGCAGAAGGGGAGCAGGCATCTGGCAAGCCCAGGAGACACTGGGGGGAGGGAGCGGCGGGCCCTAGGGGGAGTATAAAATAGTCATCTGTAGCGGATGGGTGTGGAAACGCCTCTGGCAGACAGGCTGCGGCTGGTGATCCTGGGGTGAGGGGGGGGGGGGACAGGCTCTCACCAGGGGGACTCATCTTCGTGTGGGGAGTGGAGGGAGGGCGGGGAAGAGGAAGAAGAGGGATGTTGCAAGGATCAAGCAGGCTCCGGGCGGCTCTGGGACCTCCGGGTGGTGACGGGGGGAGGAGGAGGAGGAGGAGGAGAGGGGTTCAAGCCGTAGGTCCTGTTTATGGATGGCCTCTACCGGGGGTAGATCCTGCTGCCAGCTGGCTCGAGGCAGGCGGCGGAGCTACGCATGCGACACAGCGGGGACGGCTCATGCGGGCATGCCACGGACACGGCGCTCGCCCGGGCTGCGGGGCGCTCCGGAGCCTACCTGGGATGTGGAAATGCTTGGGCGCTTGGTATGAGGTTGGAGTGGAGGACCTCACATCTAACTGGCTATAGTAGGGGGAGCTGCGCCCGCTCTCGGTGCCTACGCGGGGCCGAGCAGAAGCAGCCGTGAGTGACCGAGAGAGAGAACAAGAGGCAGAAGAAAATGGGTGTTAAATGCAGCGGTGTTAGAACAGCAGGGGCGACCCGTGTGAGGGAGGGGGCGTGGGGGGTGACGGGGACGTGCGCCGGGCTGCGGTCCAGGAGTGGCAGTGATGGAGCGGGGGAGATTTCCCGCATCTCCGGAGGCGGGCGGGATGCGGAGGGAACCCCGGCCCGGGGCAGCGCGGCCAGGAGAGCCGAGCGTGCTGCAGAGGCGGACGGTGATGAGCCCTTGGCGGTGCAGCGGGGCTCTCAGTGACCTCGGAGTGTTCCAGTCCTTCCTGCACAGCTCCAGAGGACAGGAGACACGGCCCACTCTGCTCCCCCGCCATGCTCCGGGGTGTGCGTGCATGCGCGTGTGCAAGGAGCTCCCTGGGCACAAGCACCCTCCTGCACACCCCTCCCAGAGGCACCAGCGCAGGCGAGGGGTCTTCACCAGAGCTGGAGGTCACCTGCCTCCCACCCCGTCCTCCACGAGCCTCAGCTCGTGCCTGAGCCACAAATTCCCCTTGGCCTCTCCTTGCTGCTCGCAAGAGTTTGGAGAACCAGAGGAGGAGCAGAGCTGGGCACTGCTCCCACCGCGGGCCACCCCAGGCCTCCTGCTGCTTGCCAGGTGAGAAAACAGAGAAATCCCAGAGAGGTTTTGGTGCTCCTCTCTCCACTCGGTGTTGTGAGCTCAGCTCAGCCTGGGGTTGCAGCCGAAATCCTCACCTGAGCGGTAGAAATGGTGGGGGGACCTGGGGATGGTGGGGGACATGCCCTGGCGGCTGTAGGTGGGGGAGTCGATGTAGCCAGGGCTGGAGGCTCGTCTCTGCCGCGTGTCAAAGCTCTCGTAGATGTCCTGGGGGCGGGAAAGGCGTGCAGAGACTGGGCTTAGAGCTGGCAGGAGGTGTCCCACGGATGGGGGTCCCCTGCCTGGGGCAGCCCGGGAGCTGTGGGGACACTGGGAAGTGCCTGTGTCCTCCCCCTGGAGGGGTCCCCAGCCTGCCCTGCCCCCCCTGCCAAGGCACAGGCAGCAGAGCCCAGGGTTTGGGACCAGGTGACAGTGTCCAGCCAGAGGTTTTGTGCCTGGAGATTGTCCCCTTCCCTTGAACTTGTTCCCAGCTACTGGTGTCTCCCTCCACGGGGCAGAAGCTGCACCACGGGGCCATTCTGCTAGGGAGGGCTTTCACCCTGCTCTCTTTGGGGCCTGAAGGACAGGACAGTCCCCCCCATCTCCCCACACCCTGGGGCAGCCAGCAGCCCAGGGGGATGATCAGCAGAGCCCCTGGGCAGAGGGACATCCTGTGGCGGCAGCAGGTGACAGACCCCCAGTGCCCACAGGGACATTACCTGTGAGTATGGGGAGAGGGTTCCCAGGGACTGGAGGCAGCAGGAGGCAAAGTGAGAAGGAAAAGAGAGAGAGAGAGAGAGAGAGAGAGAGAGAAAGAGACAGCACAGAGTTAAGAGGAGCAGTGACAGCCTGGGGTCCCACAGCAGCTCGTTTTCCCCGTGTTAGTGGGCAGTGAGGGGCACTGGTGGTACAGCCAGAGCTGAGCCGGGGCAGGACGCTGGGCAGGGAGCCCCTGGCCAGGAGAGGAACTGGCAGGGGGAATCGGCAGTGTCACCTCTCAGAGACCTCTGTGGAGAGGGGGAGGCACAGAGGGCCATGGCCACGCTGCCTGCACCATGCTGGGTGGGCTGCAGGACACCAGGCTTGTGACAAAACCGTGGGAGGGGAATGTAAGAGATGGTGCTGCCAAATCCTCTTCCAGCACCATTTCAGGTGCCCCAGCTGTGCGAGCTCCTCAGAGCCTCTTCTTCCCTGGGCTCCCTGGACTCGCCCAGCAGCCCCAGCTGGGCAGGCAGGACAGTCCTGTGCAGGACAGTCCCAACCACAGCCCTGCAGAAATGCACTGCCCCAGCCCCTTCCCTGGCTGCTGGGCCAGCACCCAGCAGGGCAGCCCTGCTCCAGAGGCGCTCCAGAGGCGCTCCAGAGGCGCTCCAGAGGTGCTGTGCTGGCTGGGCTGCGGGATTGTCTGCCAGGGGCCAGGCTCAGGGCTGTGAGGGGTGAATTCCCTGCCCATCACTCCTCTCACACAGCGCTGTCTGTCCCTGCTCGTGTCCTGAGGTCACTGCTATCTTTCTGACTCTACAGCAGCAGCGCCACTTTGCCTCCATCACAGACCCTCCCCAAGCCTCTGGGAGAGGTCCTGCCCCACTCCTGCCTCCCTGCACTATTCCCACTGGCAAGGTCGTGTGCAGATCAGTTCACCCCCAAACTGGGGCCCATTCCTGCCCATCCCAGCATGGGATTTCTGGCGACTCAGTACCTCCCCATAGCTATATCTCTCCAGCGTCTCATCCGACGTGTATCTGTGATAGGGCTCGTAGGAAATGAGGTCAGGACGCTGCACTTCATAGATGGCTTTAATCTTGGGAAGAGCTGCCAGGTCTTTGTAATTAAGGATCTCATTATCCACTTTAGCCTAGGGAGAGGGAGAGACAGAGACAGAGAAACAGAAAGGAAGAGGAGGAGAGAAGGGAAGGGAGGCTGGAGCGCACAGTCTGGAGCCAGCACAGGGCAGACAGAGCCCGCTGTCACCCCAGCAGCAGGGACAGGCAAGAGGAGAGGCCTGAGAGGCAGCAGTGGGAGGGCAGAGGAGCTGGGAGGGCAGGACTGTGCCCCTCTGAGTGCTCCTGAGCTGTGCCATGGCACTGGTGGCACAGCGTGCTGCTGGGACGAGGGGACTTTTCCATGCTGTCCCCAAATTCTGGGCTTGTCCCGCTGAAGAGCAGCACTGGGAGCTGCTGTTCCCATCCCTGGGGCCCTGGGCGAGGGGCAGGGCTGGACTTACGCAGATGACACGGTTTGGGGAGCCGATGCTGGAGCCAGGGGGGGAGATGGAGGTTTCTGATGTCCTTCTGTGCTGTGGAGGCACAAAGGAGGGAGGACAGGTGAGAGCATGGCAAGGAGGGACCCCTGAGCAGCCAAATTGTTGGTTTGGGGGCTGAATTCCACTTCCACAGCCTCAGCCACAGCCACCCATCCTCCTGTGGGCAGCCTCAGGAAGCCACTCCAGGTTTGGGCACTGCCAAAGGAGTTCAGTTCCAGCAGGGACTCGAGGACAACGGGACCTGGGACGTGCCACCTCTCGAGATGCCCTCACCCTGCTGCCTACCTTCAGCTTCTTCTCTGCTCTGGCTGCCTGCTTGCAGATGGGGTGCCACACTTCAGAGCCTGCAAGGCAGCAAAGGGACAGTGTTTCAGCCCCACACACGGTCACTCCCCTGCCCCATCAGGGGTCAGCCAGGTCCCCCTGCCATGTCCCTGCCACCTCCAGCAGTGCCACAGGAACGTGCAGGGCGGTGGGGACTGTGTGCCCGTGCTAAGGAATGGAACAGCACTGAGGGCAGGGGCCGAGCCTCAGCTGGGACAGCAAACTCAGGTGGATTTGGGGTGGCCCAACCTGTTCCTGCTGGTTAAACCGGGGTGACACTGAGCTTGGGGCATCACAACTCCTCCATCCGTTGGGCGGGAGTGAGCAGAGATTGAGCTTTGCCCAGGTGTGCAGGGAGACAAGAAGTTCCCAGCTCAGTGGCAGGGCAGGCTTCATGGAGAGCAATGATTTTTGCACACAGGAGTTGGAGAGCAGTGAGAGGGGCGTCTCTGGCACGGCTGCACAAAGAGACCCTTCCAAGTGCCGTGAGGACCCGAACCCCAAACTCCCCCCGGCCATGCTGGTCACAGCCCTACCTGTCAGGTACATCTCCTCTCCCTCTGTGAACATCTGGTGGCAGCGCACACATCTGGCACAGGTGGGGTGGTAGTGCTTCCCTCCTGCCTGCATGGGCGAGCAGAGAGGAGCCCCTGAGCAAGGCAGGACACGGTGACCTGCCCCTGTCCCTGAGTGACCCTGCCAGCCCTCGCTGCTGCAGACAGTGACAGGGTGAACAAACTGTCTGGGGTGGCCTTGGAGCCCTCCACACCCCATGGAGAAAACCAGAGAGCGCTTCATCCCCGTTTCCAGCCTGCTGGGCTGCGAGTCAGACCAGGAACCTTCTGCTCTCCTCGAAACGCTCAACACCAAGCAGAGCCAGGAGGTCCCAAACCGCCAGGGACAGCGTCCCCACAAAGCTGACACTCTGGGAATGGCCAGGACCCTCTGCAGCCAGGCTTTGCATCAGCTCTTTCTCCACAGATTTGAAGAGAAACAGCAAATTTGGCCCCAGATGTCACAGCGGGGAAGCAGCAAAGGGAGAAGAAGGACCCCAAAGACCCCCCTGTCTGTCACTGCCAGTTCCTCTCCCTAAAGGAACTTTCCTTCTCCTCTGCTCCAATTTCAGTGCTAGGGACAGGCTCTTCCCCAGCTGAGAGGAAGCTGGGCTGCTCCTTCAGCTCTCTGGACAGGGCTAACAGCTGGGACTGGGAGCTTGCTCCCCTCCAAGAGTCTGTTAGCATTTCAGTTACGGGCTGGGAGCCAGCTCAGGGCAGGAGGAACCTGGGCTGCTACAGCTCAACCCTAAACAACTTTTTACTCCCATAATTAACCAGGAGAAGAGGGACAATAAATTGAAGGTGGCAGAAGGAAGATGAGGCTTTTGCTTACAAAGAAGGTTATGATAGAGGGGGCTGGGAACAGGAGGATCAACAGGGAAATTTGCTGTGAGGATAACTGAGAACCTGCCCGTGGGCTGCCCATAAAACCAACCTGGAATTCAGTGCCCTTGGGGTGCAGATGGCAGTCGGTCCCTGCAGTTCATGCCAAAAATGAGTGGAAGGTTTCACCCAGGCAGGAGGATGAGTTTGGAGGGTTTGGATTGAGTTTGTCCCCTCTTCCTTTCCTTACGGTGCAGGGAGGGGACAGCCCTGTGCCAACCCAAACCATTCCATGTGGAGGGAGGCTGACTGCTCCCCCAGGAATGTCCCAGGCCATTCCCAACCTTCATTTCATCACACACCTTCTCCAAAAGCCACCCAGTAGCTCAACACCCAGAACTCCTTCAAACCATGCACAAACCTTGTTCCTTTTATTCTGGTTATTAGCCCAGCTTGTCCAAGACTGGTGGAGTTGTGAGGGAAGGGACCTGCTCATTATCACTTGGGTCCCTTAAAGACTCATTAATCATCCAAGCCTGGCTGGGAAGCTTGGAGCAGTTGGGAATGCCTGGAGCCTGCCAGGATAGCACCAGGAGGCTCCTTAATGCCTACAATTATTTAAAGGCGCCCTTTCCATTTCACACTCCGACAGAGAGGACAGTTAAAGCCCCTGGATTCACAGATGGTTCAATACTGGGAGCAGGCACATCCCAGGAAGGGTGAGGAGCTCAAGCTTCCATCCCTGGAGGTGTCCAAGGCCAGGCTGGATTGGGCTTGGAGCAACCTGGGACAGCGGAAGGTGGGCAGGGGAGTTGGAATGAGATGATCTTTAAGGTCTCTTCCAACCCAACCCATTCCATGATTTTATGGCAGGAATCCCAGGTGCCCTCTGGCTCCTCTCCCGCTGCCCCCAAGTCAGGTCACACCACCCTGCTCACACCCGTGGCTGCCTGAGGATGCTCTGTCCTGGCACGGGGCTCCTGGGGGCTGGCACTGCCCAGGGGACGAGCAGCAGAGGGGATTTGATGTCAGGGCTTTGTCCTGCTCCGTTTCAGATTTGCTGACCCAGAGAGCTCGTGCTGGGCAGCCGGCCTGGGGCAGCTGCTGAGTGCTGAGCTCATGCTCCCAGCAGGGCTGGGACTGCTGCCGGAGCCTGGAGTCAGCAGAAAGCCTTCCCAGGCACACACAGCCTGGCCAGAGGTGCTGGGAGGCTCCTGGCAATTTGTTCCAGCTTCAGGAGAGCTTCCTTGGGCAGGCTGGAGCTCCCAGGCCAGCCCGGCTGGCAGGAACAGGGAGGGCGATCCCTTCTCAGGGAGCTGTGAGTGGAACAGGCTGGAAACGTCCTGGGACAACTCTCAGCAGGCTGGAGACTCACACAGCCACTGCCACCCCAGCCCACAGCAGCTGCAGAGCCGTGGTACCTCTGATTTTGGGATGCAGCTTCCTGTCACTGCAGCCTGGGGCTGGCAGAGGTGTGGGAGCCCTTCCCTCCTGCTCAGCGTGTGGAAGGGGAGGCCTCAGGAGTGACAGAGCACAATTCCAGCAGTGCTGCCTCTCTGGGCCATCACAGGGTCTAAAACTCACACCAGGATTCCTTCTCCTGAGCCAGGATGGGTGTTCCTCTGTGCCTCACACCAGGATGCCTTCTCTGAGCCTTTAAATTACCCTCAGATTGGATTTTCTGCCCTTTTTTTTTTCTCCTTGCCAGCACTGGGACAGAACAGAAAGGCACGAGAGGACACATCACTTCCAGGAGATGGGAAGGACCAGCCCTGATGGACCTCTCTGTCCTTCCCCAAAACCATCCCTCACTCCCCTCACCAGCTGTGCAGCCCCACCACTGTCCAAGACACGTCCCGCAGCCACCTGTCCCCATGCTGGGATCCCTGGGGCACCCCTGCATCCCTCCGTGCCTCTGCCGGAGCGGCTCCTGCTGCCCAGCAAAGCCTCCCCCAGGGAGGGGGACGCCCTGCTCCTGTTTCTGCCCTGCCGAGGGGCGTTCCACGGCAGCACTGCCAGGGAAGGGCGCTGGAGCCGCTCAGCCAGGCTCCGCAGCGGGCAGCAGCGCGGGATGTGTTTCCAAGGCAACAGGCAGGCTGCGGGCACAGGACGCGCCACGGGGAGGGCTGCTGGGGACACCTGAGCCGGCCTTGGCAGCAGCTGCTCAGCGCTGCTGTTCCCACACCCCCAGACATGTCCCAGCACCCCAGGCCACTGTGACTCCGGCTGTTCCCTGAGCTCCGGTATCCAAGGTCTGGTGTTGTTTCCCCCTCTCCCACCCTCCGGAGAAGGCGGTCAGGCCGTGACAGAGCTGCTGCAGGACGAGCCACGGCCCCCAGAGATGGAGGGTGGCACCTCCCCGGGGCATGTCCCTGTCACCGACGCGGGACGGGGCGGCTGCAGCCCCGGGACTCACCTCCAGGACGCGGCCACTGATGTAGCGGTCACAGGTCTCGCACTTGATGCCGAACTGGGCGTGGTAGTCGGACTCACAGTACGGGATGCCATCCCTTGGGAGGGGGACAGAAGGGGTGAGTGGCAGGTGAGCCCCCCGCCACACCCCAGCCCCGGGGACAGCCCGGGGATGGCGCAGGACGGTGGCACTCACTTGCTGATGTACTCGCCGGTGAGGATGATCCCGCACGTTTGGCACTTGAAGCAGCTGACGTGCCACTGCTTCTCCAGGGCCAGCAGGGACTGGCCCTGCTTGATCTCCTCCTTGCAGCCGGCGCAGTCTGGGGGGACAGGAGGGGATGTGGGACACGGCGGGGACACCCACAGCTGCTGGGCCACCCCGGCTGTGTCACCTGGCGCTCCCCTCACACCCAGAGGAAAGCCCTGCCCCTTTCCAGGGATGCGCTTTTCCAGGGATGGTGCTGTTACCAACACCCTGCTCCTGAGGCAGCCTCGTGGGGATCATTTTGTTACGGAAATCTGTCACCTCTGCTTGTCCCCGGGAACCAGGAGGAAAGCTGGGACCTCTGAGGTACCACTGGCACCCAGCCACAGCACAGAGCTGGGCCTCCCTTGGGGGGACGAATCTGAGCCAGGCCAATCGGACACCAGGAAGAAAATTCTTATCTGAAAGAGTGGTTGGGCACTGGAATCATCTGCCCAGGGAGGTGGTGGAGTCACCGCCCCTGGACGTGTTTACAAGAAGCCTGGACTCAGTGCCACGGTTTAGTTGATGAGGAGGTGTTGGGTCATAGGTTGGACTCGATGATCTCAAAGGTCTTTTCCAGCCTGGTTCATTCTGTGCCTCTGTGATGGGCTGTGGGAGGGCCACGCTGCCCTGGCAGATGCCCAAGGGTGGGAAGTGTCCGGCAGAGGAAGGGCTGAGCTGTCCGGCAGCCACGTCCGGCCCCGCTGCGCTGTTCACCGGCCTCCCTTCCTCCCCTGCTTCCCCTGGCTCCAGCAGGGCTGCGAGCAGGAAGCCCATGGGCCTCGGACCCCTGACCTTGACTCCTCCTTGTCCTCTCCTCCCCTGGGCAGCAGGTCTGCCTGGAGGGGGGTTTTCTTTAACCCCTTCCCTGCCACGGGGAAGCAGGAGCAGACAGCCCATCCCAGGCTGCTCCGTGCCAAATCCCTGCCTGCTCGGCGAAGGGGGGAGCGTTTCCGACCCCTGGGAAAAAAGCGGGATCTGTTCCCTCACTCAGGTCCTGCTGGTTTGGGGTTGTTAGCAGGGCTGGGGCTGCAGGGAGAGGCTCGGCATCCTCCTTCCAGGGATGCCTTCCCTATGGAATGCACCGGCAGCCGGCGCAGCTCCCCTGCCACCCTGCTGGTGGCAGTGCCAGGGCCACCGGGGCGGTGAGGGCCACGCGCGGCTGGGGCAGGCTCCGTCTGCCTGCAGCTGCCATGAATAAGGCATGGTGTCCTCAGGTAACCCCGCTCCAGGGTGGGAGGAGCGCCGGGAAGGGGATGGGGAGGGAGAGGAAGGCGGGAGGGAGGCAGAGCCTGGCTCTGGGCAGCTCCAGGAGCCCATGGAGGAAGATGGGGAATTCCTGTCCTTTGGCTCAGCCCGACCCTGCCACGTCCCCTCCATCGAGGGCTGGGGGGAGGGAGGTGGCTTGGGGGGTCCAGCAGCACCAACCCCGCCACCAGCAGTGACACCATGGTGACTGGGTGACAAGGACCATGGGGGACACCTGGCTCTGGCCCTGGCTGCAGGGGTTTGTGTCAGGCACTGACCTCCGTGGCAGGAAGGGAAGGTCCTCCCAACCTGGGGTCAAAAGCGAGGCCAAACCCACCCAATTGTCCATTGCTCCAGCTGACTTTTAGGGGTTTACTTTTAGGGGTTCACCAGGGCAAGGGGACGAACAGAAAAAACCTTTCAGTGCTTGCAGCCACAGCAAGGAACGCCAGAACTGTGAAAGTCCCAGGAGTATTCCCAGGGCAGCCACTTGGACACAAGGCAACTGACTCTGAGCAAACCCAGCTCCAGAACCTCCCCATGAGCTCAGAGAGGGCCTGCCGGGGTGGTGGCACCTGCCGGGGTGGTGGCACCTGCCAGGGTCACAAACAGGCCAGGGGAGTTTCCGAAACCAGCGGTGAGCTGCAATCCCGGGTGAAGCCGCGGGACTGCCCCATCCCTCCTCCCAAACCTCTGTGACACCCATGGCTCTGACCCTGTCCTGTCACCCTCTCCAGGGGCACACTCTCTTTGCATCCATCCAGGACAGCAGTCAACTTACGGCTGGGCCCGTGGATCTTGATGGGCTTGGTGCTGAGGAGGGAGTGGGAGCAGTTTTGGCAGACGCAGTCCTTCCCGCTGAACGTGACCTTGTCTCCGATGGGGAACGGCTTCCTGCGGCCAGGGAGAGGTGGGGAGGGGTCAGCTGCTCATTTTCTAGCTGTCAGCTCTCTTTTCCAGCAGGGAGCTCCAGGCAAGGGCCTCCCCGAGGGGTCACCAAACCTTGGTGACAGCTTGCACTCACCTGCAGGTGCTGCAGACAAAGCACTTGGGGTGGTAGGTCCTGCCCAGGGCAGAGATGACCTCGCCGGTGATGAAGTCCCCGCAGCTGTCACAGCGGGTCCCGTAGAGCTGCTGGTAGTCGTGGGTGCAGATGTACTCCTGGTTCTTGAAGAAGAAGCCCGACTGGGCCAGGTCGCAGCCGCACACTGGGGGAAAGGACGCGCAGCCATCACGGCGGGTCCAGCATCCCTGAGCCACCTCTGCCGCCTCTCCAGCTCCCTGCGGGTGTCTCCGAGGGTTTCCCTTCCCAGCCGAGCTCGGGGGCCTCCCCCGGCACCACAAGATGTCAGTGTCGGGCTGTGGGATGGGGCCGCTCCCACAGGGAATCCCATGGCCGGCAGGGAGCCCCTGCACTGCAGCGCTCCTGCGCCACGCACAAACGGCTGGGCACGGCCTGGGCATCCCCCCCTAGACCTGCCCGGGGCTCAGCCCCTCGCTATGGCACTCTCGTGGTGTCAGGAGGATGAGGACAGGGCTGGCAAAGAGCTGGGAGTGCCCATGGGAGAGCTGGGGAGAGGTCTTGTCCCTGCCCTGGGGCACGGCTGCCACCTCTGTGATGAGCCATCTCCACTCCCCGGACATGGAGCCGCGCCCTGACGGGAACAGCTCCCGGGAACACTGGGCTTGGAGCTCTCCCTGCTTGTTTTTCCATAGGTGTCCAGCCCAGCCTCTCTTCCTTCCCTGCTGTGGGAAGTGTGGGTGGTGCACAGCCCATCACAGTAATCCAAGCAGACGTGGCCAGCCCTGGCCTCAGCATCGTATCCCTCCTACGGCTTCTCCAGCCAGAGGGACCTGGAGAGCAGCAGAGCCTGGCAGTGGAGTGGCTCAGGGTGCTCCTGGGGCCTGTGCACGGCGCCCATCCCCTGTCCTGCAAGGTGACAGCGTGCAGAGGGGACTACAGAGTGACTGAGCACCCACTGCACAGCCCACCTCCGTCTCTGCTTTGCCCTTCAGTCCTGTCCCTGCACCTCTGGGCCAGCCCCGGGGGACAGGGGACAGCTGGACCCGCTGCTGCAGGGCCCCTGGGGGCAGAGATGCAGCTCCTGTCCTGTGGAGCATCCCTTGGCCGAGCTGGGGGTACCCAGCAGGGGGATTTGGGTCTCCCAAACATCCTGTCAGCAATGAGGGACAGGCCAGCAGCTCGGGGACAGCATCAGGAAGCAAATGCAAGATAAAAGGAGGCTGCTCTGTGCCCTGTTTGCTGTGGGAACAGCACATCCCGTGGCTTCACTCCTGTGCCAGCTCCCGGGGACACACCAGGGACAGGCAGTGGGGCTGGAGCCAGCCAGAGGTGGCAGGAGGTGAGAGCGGCGAGGGAAGGTGAGACAGGAGGATTTCCTCTCATTATTTATTCCCTTTCACTTGGAAATCGGGCAGTGAGCACTGCCAGGCTCTCCCTGCTGGCTCCCGGGCCCTTTGAAGCTGGTGGCTGTCTGAGCTCTTTGTCTGGATGCTCAGCTCCTGCTGGATCCCGGGGAAGGGCAGGATGCTCAGCACGGGGCCCTGCAGGTGCAGCTCAGCCCTGAGGGCATCCCGGGACAGAGCCCTCTTCCCAAAAATCTGGGGCTGCCCACCGCAGGGGGGACAGGGCTGCAGCAGGGTGGGGACGGCCCAGGGAAGTGTCACCTCCAGCCAAACCCTCTGTTCCCTGGCAAGGAGCAAAGTGTGGCCAGGGGGACGGGGTTATGCTTAGCACAGGGAGCTTGGAAGACCAGAGGCCTTTAAAAAGCCCTGGAATGGGGAATTTTACAGCCTGCAGAAGCTGGTTGAGAGCAGCTGCTCCAATAAAGGAGCTGAGGAGCCCTTCAGCAGCAGCAGCAGCTCTGCACCATGAGCTTTACAAGCCTGCAGCTCTCCTCTGGTGCTCCAGGAGGATCCAAACAAACTCCCTGCTCCACTCCTGCCAGTCCTGGGAGCCACCAAGTCCCAGCTGCATCCCATGGACAGGTGGCAGAGATGTGTCACTCAGCCCCAGCTCTATCAGGAGCTGCTCTGGGCACCTCCCTGCCTCGCTGCCTCTCAGCCAGGCTGGCAGTGCCTCCTCCCCCTTCTCCTCCTCCTGCTTTGGGAGCAGCTGAAGGACATGGTGACCCTCCCACCCCAGACACAGATGGACACGTTTGGGACCTGCAGGCTGCTCCAGGGCAGTGGCATTGACACCCCTTCACTGGCCCTGGCGTCACTCAGGGGCTCTGTCCTGTGCCACCTGTGCCGCACCAATCCCCCTGCAGCTGCCAGCCCAGGCGTGTCACCACATCTCAGTGAGCCAGGCAGGTCTGTCCCCAGCCTTTTGCTTTGCCCCCAGGGCTGCGGGGCAACCTGGCCGGCAGCTTTTTGGGGATCCTTATCCTACCTTGGCAGGTGAAGCAGCGGATGTGGAAGTGGTTGCTCTGCACGCGCACGACCTCGCCCTTGCAGGTGTCCCCACAGCGGTAGCACTGGATGGCAGAGGAGCTGCTCCCAGGGGTGTAGGGGTTCTGTTGATAGGGAACTGCCGGCAGAAAGGAGGGAGAGCAAAAGGAGAGAGGGGAAGGGTCTGTTAGGATGTGGGACACGGCCGGGCGTCACTGCACTGAGCTCAGTCCGGTGGCTGTGGCACGGCCATGGGACATCAGGCCAGCACTAAGGGCAAGGGACAGCACCCAGTGGCTCTGAGATGGGAGCCCAGCCCTCTCTGGATTTGGGATTTTCCTGCCCCACGAAAGAGGCTCGCGGGTCTGCAGTCCCAAACTCTGTGCAGGGCACTCTGTCCCTGCCTGGAAAACCAGGTGACATCCCAGAGCTCCCCAGATGCTCTCCTGTGCCCACAGCAGGTGCAGGGGGACGCTGCAAGGACCAGCCCCCACTGCTGTGCTCATCCTGCTGACCCTCTCCGAGAGCACCCAGCGAGCTCCGAGCTGGCAGCGGCGTGGGAAGGAACTGCTGTGTCTTTGGAGCTTCCACTTGTTTGCTCAGGAACTGGAGGAAGAAGTCATTTGTCAAGGAGCTTTCAAACATCACAGCAATCGAGTGCTTGGCCCTGGTGGGACTGTCACCTCCTCAGCAAGGAGCAGCAGCCCAGTCCCACGGCTCCTTCCGAGCGGCCCCGCGCTGCGTGGAGGTCCTGGCAGGAGCTGGGGGCTGCACGGGAGGGCAGGGCTAGGGCCGAATTTCTCCTGCTGGGATTCACCTCCACTCCTCACCCCCTCTGGGAACACCACACAGGTGATGCCCAGCAGCCTCATTCCACACTCCAGGATAAACCCTCCTGCTCCGTACGCATCCTTCTGCTGTCTCAAGGCAATTCCCAAACACACGGAGAAAACAGAGCAGCTCCTGCTTTCCCTGCCCCACCTGGGAGTGCCTGGAGCAGGAGCTCCAGCCAGGCTGACACCACGCCAACCACTGCAGGATTTATTTGCTGTAAGATTTCCCAGAGGGAGTCACAACCTGGGCAACTGGAGCAGCAAAAAGGAGGGTTTCAATGGGCCAGAGCTTTTCTGACCCGGTGCTGAACTGCATTCCCAGGAACAAGAGAAGCAGCTGATTGAAAGCCAGCCTGCAAAGTCCCTCCAGAGCAGGGAAGAAGGGGCACAGGACAGAGGAGATCACTCATCAGAGGCTCCTCGCTCACCAAGGGGCAGATCAAGTGACAGGGAACAGAAACAGCCCATTATCGGCTTCAAACGCCAAGCAAGAGAAGTCAAAATGACATTGAGACTGTGTCACAGTCAAATCCCATCCCCTGTGCCAAGTGCCCAGAGACACAGGGGCTGAACCTCCTGGAGCACGGCTCCAGCCCTGGAGCTGCTGGGAATGGGCTGCGAGGGAAGCTCTGAGTGCCCCCCTGCAGAGTTCTGATTCCAGCCTCGACTTCCAAGAACTTCCAGGAGCTGCTGGGACTTCCCTTCCCTGCAAGCCAAGAGTTCTCAGAGGTACCTGAGGCACTAAAGGACACCAAGTGCCGGCAGGGGACTAACAAACAACATGGGAGTCAGGACTCAAGCTAGCCCAGCAGAGACTAATTAGTCTAGACCTAAATCACTCTGAGGTCCCAAACAAAATGAAGGGAGCAGAGAACCCCCACCCAAGAGACACCAGCCCTGGGAACAGGAATCCAGCACCTCCTGTGATGGTTACTGGTGGTAATGGGTGCCCAGGAGCTCTGCAGCTGCCTGAGGGGACCAACAGGATTTCCCAAGGCTGGAATAAATCAGGGATCTTCTCTGCAGGGGTCTCCAGCAGAGCAAGAGTTACAGAGCTGAAACTTCCTCCCACGCACCCACTGCTCACACCCTGGCCCAGAACAAAGCCCAAGCCAAGCCCTGGGACACAGCCATGGAAATCCACAAAGCTGGGAGAGGAAAGCAGGACAGAGGCAGGGGGGAAAGCCAGGAATTCATCCACACTTAAAACAGTCACAATAAAGAACAGGGGGAAGACAAAAATAATAATCTATGTCAGAACATGCAGGCATCACTTAGTGCAGGCTTCTGGTCTCCAGGGAAAACTTCCTGGTGTCCATAGCAACACATCGCCAAGCCCTGGCTTGGTCTGATGGGAGGAAGGCAGAGGAAAAGGAGCTGAGGATGGGAAAGATGCTTTTAGCTGTGCTCCAGCACAGGCAGAGCTGGAGCTGATCCAGCCACTGCTGGCTGTGCCCGTGGGATGGGGCAGGACCCGGCTCGGGGCACCCTCACCCTCCCGCTCTGCTCAGCGCTACCCAGAGCTCCCTGATTTGTGCTTAACCTCCAGCCCGGGCTGGAATTCTGTCCGGGAACATTGCTGCATTGTGTGCCTGTGTTGCAGGCAGCAGCTGCCCGCCTCGTGGCCCCGTGCAGGAAGTATTACACATCCCACAGCCCCGAGCACGGGGCCAGCTGAGCGGGGCAAAGCTCATTACACCCAAATAATCCACTAATAACGTAAGTAGCATTAGTGGCCTCGCAGGCTGGGACACAGCAGGCAGGGAGAGGGGGTGGGAGCTGCCCAAGGGATGCCATAATCTGCCCCCAGTTTGCTCCTGCTTTGCTCGGAGCTGGTTTGGGCCAACAGTTCATGAGTTTGTGTTCCACTCTCAGTGCAAAACCTGCCCGGGCTCCTGTGGGGCTGTGCCCGTCTCCTGGCTGGTTCTTGACGGGCTGTGGGTGCAGCCAGGCAGGGAACTGCCAGGGGGCTGCGTGGGCACTCGACAGATTTCCCTCTGATCCGGATGAAGGTGGCACCTCCGGTCAGGGCTTGCTGCCCCGCGCAGCCCCGGGGTCAGGCAGCGGTGGCCGTGCACAGCCAGCGTGTCACCCGGGCAGGGGGACAGCCCCCCCAGACAACCCCCCAGGGCCGTGCAGAGCAGCTGTGCCCCCAGGAGGACGCAGGGACCCCGGCCAAGGGCCACTCCAAGCTCATAATCTGCAGTTCCCCCTGTGCATCCCTGGGCAATCCCCCTCCTTCGTTTCGGGAGGGTCAACGACCTTGTTTGTTTTCCTGTGCTCTTCCTGCACAGTGTCCAGCCCTCCACCAGGCAGCAGCAGGACGGGGAAACACTGAGCCTCTGGAACGCTTCGAGCGCTTCAGGAGTGGAAGGATAACAGGGGATAATTTCCATCTGCCTTGGAGGCTTTGCTGACCACCAACACAAATAACAGGGCACAACCCCCAGGGGGGCTCAGAACAGGCTCCACCAGCAGCTTGGGCTCCCCCCAGGCAGCCCCACAGCCCCACATACCCAAGCAACAGCAAACCAGGAGCAGCTTTCCATGAGCACCCAGAGGCATTTTTAAAGGTCCATCCTTCCTTACTGGGACCAGAGCAGGTGATGCTCTTTTCCCACCTATTTCCCTCTTCCAGCCCATTGGCCCTCCAGGAAGGTCCATCAGGGAGAAGCTGCTCCAGGTGGGGTTTGGATCATTATCCACAAGTAATACCCTGCTGCCACAGCAGCATCTCCACAGGAACATGGGCATGCCTGGCTTAATTAACTGCCAATAATTAATATTTACACAGTGCTGGGAGAGCCACAGGTGAAGGAGACTGTGGAAAAGCAAAGCATTCACCCTGAAATTAATAAGGAGAGGCAGTGCTACCATGGGAAACTGACTTTGGTGGGTGCCAGGGGTGAGACAGGGACTGAGAGCTGGCACCTACAGCATGGGGGTGCTAGCATTGCAGCCAGCCCCCGGAATGTGTAGGGAGATGTGGGTGTCACCACGGGATGGATCCAGCCCCTGGAATGCCGGATGGCAGTTGGATGCTGGGGGAGATGATGCTGGCAGGAATCTTCACACCTCCATGGGGCTGAACTCCCTTCCAGCAGCTTCCCACTGCTTCCCTCTGCTTCCTTCACTGCCTGGCAGTGAGCAGTTCCCCACCCCAGCCCTGCAGGGTCGCTGAGGCCGGGAATCCTCTTCTCAGGACCCCCTGCGGGTGCTGGCTCCAGCGCGGCACAGGCTGGGGTGGGACGCAGCTCCAGCGGGGAGGGTGAGGAGAGCTGGGCACTGCCGGTGGGCACTGCCGGTGGGCACGGCTGGCAGAGCCCGGGAAGGGCCGATTCCACGGCTCCGGCGCTCGGAGAGGGTCGGGAGCGGGGCTGGGGAGGCTCAGGAAGAGGAAGCCCAGCCCTGCCAGCACAGCAGCCCCGGAGGCGTCAAGGCTGAGTGAGTGGCCGGGAAGGAATTTTGCTGGAAGCTCTGGAAAGGCTGAGGGAGAGGCCGGGGTGAAGCAGCGGGGATGGGACACAGCGGGCCGGGCCGGGGGCAGAGAGCGAGCTAAAGGAAACCTCTGCTGCCACACGGGGACAAGGAGGGGGCACTCCCGGAGCCCGCGCCCCGAATCGTCCCGCTGCAGCCGGGATCCAGGGGTCCTGGCTGGATCCAAGGGGAGGGGAGGGCGAGGGGGAGGATTTCCCCTCCGGGCAGGAGCTGTGCTGTGTCCCAGGGGTGGCCGGGGAGGAAGGGTGGGAACTCCAGGGCCACGGGATATGGGTTTCTCATCAGCAGCGGGGCCAAAGGCTCCTGCCTGCTGTCCTGCAGCGGCCAGAGCTTGGCTGCAGCCATGAAAACGCCTTGGGAAGGAAGGGGAGGATGGGCTGGCAGCCAGATGATGCTGGTCCTTCAGCAGGCACGGGAGAGCCTCAGCCTGTGGGGATGTGCCTGCTCCAGACACAGAATCAGAATTAACGAGGTTGGGGAAGGCCTTTGAGACCACTGAGTCCACCCCAGGTCCCTGCTGAGGAGGTGACACTGGGGGTGCCAGCAGCACAGAGCTGGGTGAGGGACCCAGGTAAAGGAGCAGCCAAATCACCCCTGGGATAAAGGAAGGGAGCAGCAGTTGGGATGCTCAGCTCTGGTGGTGAACCCGACCCCTGCAAGGCCATCTCAGTGCTCGGGCCACTGCTTCCCATGGAGCTCCCACAGATAAAATCCATTTCCGTCGAGGAGAAAATGCCAGATTTACCTTTGGACAAAAGGTTTTCTCTTCTAATCCTTCCCCTTAGTAAAATCCAGAAGCATCACGTGGTTCCTTATTTAATATTTACAGTTTGAAGCTGGGGTGGGCCGAGTGCTCCTGATGGGCTGAGGACAGGAACCAGGGATCTGCTGTGGGGCTGAGCCTGCAGCAGCTCTGGCTGCTTCTCCCACTGTTTGCACTGAATCCATGAGGGCTGGGCTGGGACAGGCACTGGCAGTGTGGGACAGTGGGCTGGGGGCACTGGGCACCACCCAGCTCACCCAGGGCAGACACTGGGCTGTTCCCAGACCTGTCAGCCAGCTCGGAGTGTACTCCAGGCGGGATTAGGAACCCACTCCAGTCCATGGCAGCCTCTCCTGGCTCCCATCTGTGAGAGACATCCCATCTCCCATCTCCAGGCAAAGCCATCTGTGGCTTACAGCTAAAAACCCTCCACTGTCACAGCTCCTAATCCAGCCCTAGGCTTCCCTAATTAGATCAGGAGCAATTATTGCCCCCCACCTGCCTCACACCGGCCCCTTGCCCCCTGCTGCTGCCACTCCCTGGGTGGGACACAGGACACAAAAACGTGTGTGCTGTGATGGCACCGGGGAGCTGGAGTGGCACGTGCCACCACGGGAGAGGGCACAGAGCTGGGGCTGCTGGGCCAGCACAGGAGGGAGGGAAGCTGCAGGCAGGACTGCAGTGAGTGTGGCTGGATGTCACAGGTGCCCAAACAGGTGCCAAAGCAGCACATTGTGCCAGGGTGGGAGCTGGGTCACACGGGGACACGCTGCAGAAAGGGAGAGGAGGGAGGGCAAAAACACCCAGAGGAGACAAAGGAGGGAAGGGGACAAGGAGAAAAATCAAGAGGATAGAAGGGGAAAAAACAAACAAAAACCAAAACAAAACCAACCAAACAAAAACCACCAACAAAACCACCACCAAAAAAAAAAACCAAACAAAAACAACAAAAAAAATGTCAGGGCCCTGCCTGCACAGCAGAATTTGCTCCTGGCTGCGTTTGTGGAAATTATTCTCCAAATGAGTGTGGAGGAAGCCGTGATTGTCTTCCCATGCTGACCTGGCCGCAGGCAGCTGCCCGTGCCTGCCTGCAGGATGTTTACTTCCCACACAGGCAGGGCTGGAATGTGCCAGGGAGACCCAAAAACCCCGCTGGGGCTCAGCAGCTTTCACCTCCTGCCCTGCAGGAACGCCCAGCCCCATTCCAGCAGCACCCTCGGGTGTCCTGAATGAGGGATCTGAGATCAGGCTGGTTTGCTGGAAGCACTGACTGCTGCTGTGATTTTCCCAGATTCCCAAGAAAAAGAGCAAAAAGTTGCTTTTCTAGTTCTGGGAGCTGTGGGGAGATTTGATGACCTGAGTGCAGACAACAGAAAGGCACAGCAGTGCTCCTGAGCTTCCCCAGCCTGGCAGCTACACTCTGGGCTGTGCAGAGCCAGGGAACACGCTGGATCCCAAGAATTCCACTCTATCCCAAGAGTTCCCACCCTGGCAGCGGCCAGGGAGCACCATGGGAACCTCCTGTGCCTGGCATCCTCACCCACAGGGCTGCAGCGACACCCCTCAGGCAAAAGGGGAGTGTGAGGGTCCCCTTCAGCATTCTCACCACCTCCTTGGGCAGTTCCAAGGCCTGAGCACCCTTTCCATGGAGAAATTCCTGTTGGTGTCCAAGCTGAGCCTGCCTGGGCCCAGCCCGAGGCTGTTTCCTCTCATCCTGTCGCTATTTGGGAGAATTGACACCTTCCCTTTCCTGGAAGGACCCTGCCAGGACTGTGTGGGGACTGGAGGAGGATGAGGGGACAGAAGTGTGGCTCTGCACCCCCAGGTGTGGGAATTTGGGGGGCACAGAGCTCGGGAAGGGGCTGGAGCAGGCGAGGAGACCCTGGGGGTGTAACCCTGGAAGATCAGAAGTTCAGTGCGTGCAGCTGAACATCCGTGCTTGCAGCCACACCACTGCACAATTCCCATGGGATCCATGTGCCCTCCATGCTGGCAGCCTTCCTCCCGTCCCCAACTGGATCTTTTTTTTTCCCAGATAACACTTGTACAGCTTGTCATGGCAACAGGATCCCCAGGAACTGCAGCTGCAGCCAAGGGCTCCTGGTGCTCACACGTTTGTCTCCCTGCAGACACCACGGGAGCCCCTCCCAGCTGAGCTCTGGGCTCCACAGCCCCAAACTGGGAGTGACTGGGACCCCAAACTGGGAGTGACTGGGACTCCAAACTGGGAGTGACTGGGACCCCCAAACTGGGAGTGAGTGGGACCCCCAAAAGAGGCTGCTCCTGTCTGCCCATGCCAGGCCCCTCAGCTGGGATGGAACTGGGATTTGGGGAAAAATACTCCAGCTCTGCTCCCGACACCGTGTTTGCACCAGGAACTGCTCTCCACAAGGATTATCCACAGAATTCCAGAATTGTTTCAGCTGGAAAAGCCCTCCCAGCCCATCGAGTCCAAGCTGTGCCCAATGCCCGCCTTGTCCCCAGCCCAGAGCACTGAGTGCCACCTCCAGGTGCCACCTCCAGGGACGGGCACTCCAAACCCTCCTGGACAGCCCCTGCCAAGGCCTGAGCACCCTTTCCATGGAGAAATTCCCCCTGCATTCCCAGCAGGCCTGGTATTTCCCGAGCGTGGTCCTGGGGATGTAGAGCCCGGCAGGGAATCGCGGGCTCCAGGAACAGAGATAAATCTCGGAAAGGCTCCGCTCAGACTTCCCAGGAACTGCTTAACTCCCCTCCCTATTATCCCCAAGAATATCGCAGCAGTTCTTGGTGTCTTGGGGAGAGGGTGAGAAAGGATAGATTGCACTTTAATTAATAATTGCTGCAATGCCCAGGGCAGGAGCCGTGGTGAGCCCGGAGCAGGGCATTGTGCCCAACAGGAGGGGACAGCTGTGCTGTCCCCAGGTGCCACAGGGCTGGTGGCACGTCCTGTGCTGGGGTGGGTCCCCAGAATAGCTGTGAGCACCCCCCGTGCCCCTTTCCCAGGCAGGAGCACGGACACTGCACCTCTGCAACCCTCTCCTCCTGAAATCTCTGCGAGGACTTCAGCCGGGCCCAGCCCTGAGCTGAAATCCTGCTCTGACACCAGGTCCTGCTCATGGAGGAGTCCAGTGAGGGGGGAGCTGCCCCAGTGGGGACAGGTGACACCAGGTGTGGCACAAACCCAACCCTTTCACACACAAAACCAACACCAGCGTGGCCAGGAGCGTGGCAGGAGCCACAAACCCCTTCCTGCCCTCTCACCTCCCACACGGCTCCTGCCTGCTGCCGGCGCTTGCTGTGGCTGCAGCAGCTCCTGCAGCCCTGGCAGATGTGCAGCACGCCCTGAGATCAGCGTTTCGGGCTGCAGGAAGGTTCACTGGAGGCAGCTGAGGAGGCTGAAGATGGGATTTCCTCCTCACATCTGGTACAGCTTAAAAACTCTGGCCTGAGCTGTTGTGGATGCAAACACACAGGGCAGGAGTGAGGGGGACGTGAGGGGGACGATGTGCCCAGGCACAAAAGCAGGGCTGGGAACGGGGACACAACACCCCAGGACAGGGATCTGGGTGAGCACGAATGCGTCTGAGCTGTCCCGGTGACACGTGGCTGTGCTTGGTGGCCCTCTGTGGATCCCAGGGGCAGCAGCACCAGCTGAGGCCACGCTCTGGAGGACACCACACCGCAGCCAGTGTCCGGCCAAGCCCTTGGCAGCAGCTTCCCTGTGCCCTGCTGGACCTGCCACGTGCAGGGGACACAGTCCCAGCCCCAAACCCCCAGTGCTGCAGAGCAAGAACCTCTGACAGGCACCCCCACATCCCCTCCTCCACTGTGCTCATCCCAAGGCCAGGTTGGGACTTGGAGCAACCTGGGATAGGGGAAGGTGTCCCTGTCCATGGCAGGGGGTGGAACGAAATGATTTTAATGTCCCTTCTGAGCCAAACCATTCAGAGATTCTGTGACGTCCCACCCTCCAAGTGTGGGGCCAAACCTGAGCTGTTACTGCCTGCAGGGGCTTTGGGCCACCCCAGCCTCCATCCTGCTCCCCTGGCAGGGTGGTCTCGAGGGACACAGCCCCCTTGGCAGCCAGGCACTGGCCAAAGTCCATCTCCTGGCCTGGATTTGATTCCTGAGGCGTGACAAGTGGGGGAGCCCCAGCCAGCTCACTCAGACAGAGCAGGATGACTGCTCTAGGCCTTGGCTGAGGCTTGGACCCAGCCCCGGCCCACAGGATGCTATCTGCAGCTCCAGCTGGGCTGGACAGGTTTTGGGGGGTCCACGCAAGGGGCTACGCTTGCGTCCTGAAGTTGAGGGATGTGCGGAGTAGAAGAATCTAAACTTGAGGTCCTGGCCAAAAGCTGAAAAGCCTGAGCTCATCATTTTGCTGAGGCCAGATTTCCTGCTAAAGAGAGGCTGTGTTTTGTGCTGGGAGACAGTCCTGACTGTGTGGGAGTGCAGGGAGCCCGGGGGGATTGTCCCCTGGCTGCCAAAGCCCACCCACCACCACCCCCAGCCAGGGCCGCAGCAGTCTGGGCGAGCTGGAGCACAAGGGACCCCTCCCAGCTGAACCCCCCCTAAAAACCCCAAAGAGAAAGCAGCAAAGGGGCTTTCTGAGGAAGGGAAAGGGCAAAGGGGCTGTCAGATGGTGGCATCTCCTGCTGGGCACTGTGGAGGCAGTGCCAGGGTGGCCAGGACAGGAGGTGACACAATGGAAACATTCAGGCTTGCTGCTCACATGAACACCCGGAGACAGGCAGGACAGAAAGGAGCTTATTCCTGGCTGCTGCAGGAGGGATTTGCTGGTTGCTGCTGCTGTGTTTTGTGTTTGCAGCTTCCCGTGTGGAAATGCTTTTTCCCTTTAACCTCCACCCACCAGCCCGGTGGATTTCGGTGCCGTTTCCCAAACATATGGCGCATCCATCAGGGACATAAAGGGTTCTATATTTAAAATATTACAAAAGAAAAGCCAGGAGCTGACATTTTTAAACTAGGGCAACGTCTAGAGAGGGAGAAATGTGGGGATTTAGGATTTTCTCTGCCAGATCAGAGAAGCAGCCCCGTCGGATGAGGCAGAGCCAGGCTGGCACCTCGCCACCTTGCAGCAGACTGTTGCTTCCAGAGTCTGGGAGCACTTTTGGGAAGAGGATCCGCCTGCCCTGTCCCTGCCTGCACCCTGCAGCTTCCAAGGAGCCCGAATCCAGCACAACCCTGCCCTGCTGGCCGGGCTGAGTGTCCAGCTGAGCCCTGAGGTGCTCTGCACGTGCTGCTCCAAAGCAGAGTGCACTGAGCTCATGGCACCCTGGATTCTCCTGCGGGAATCCAGGAGAGGATTCCAAGCCCTCCCTGGAGGGCTGAGAACCTCCTGAAGTCCCCCACTAGTCACTCTGTGTGTGCAGCAGCATTTATCTGGCCAGGAGCACGGCAAGGGAGACAAACTCTTGCCTGTTTTATGAAACCAGAGGTTCCTCCACGTCTTTTCTCCAGGCTGGAGCTGCTTTCTCCCCTTCTGCAGAGTGCAGAGCACTCCCTTGTTTTATTTTAAACCCTATTCCTGTCGGCATTGTAACTCCAACCTGGGAGACTGCGTCATAGCCAGGGAATGAGGGGTGTTGGATTTGCTATTTTTAACTCTTTCTACTCCGGGGAGCCAACTGAAATCAAATCCCCATCCAGAGGCGCTGTATGGATATTAATGCAACGAAATGGGAATTTGGGCTGGGGGTGACAGCTGGCAAAGCAAGCCCTGGCGTCACCGAGGGGACAATGTCCCCAGAAATAGGCTGCAGGGCAGGGATATTTGTTACAGAGGCCTCTCAATGCCACCAGCACGAGAGCAGCAGCCCCCAGCCAGTCCCATTCCAGGGGATGAATTACAGCTCAGGGCTGGGGGCAGAACTCCAGCAGGAACTTCCCTGGCTCCCTCCAAATTCCTCCAAGTGCTCTTCTAGCCTGGGAAGGTGCTTTCTGAAACAACTGGGAGCTCTTCCAGATCCGGGGCTGCAGCAGGGAGGGCACTGCCACATCCCCTTGGAGCCCTCCTGAACCAAACTCCGAATTATGGGGTTGGAAGAGAAGAATTCCACTCCTGCAGTCGCCTAACACAGAGCATCCCCAAAAACGGTGCAGAGCCCTCAGAGGGGAGCAGAGCAGAGCCTCCAGGGGCCCTGCACAGAGGCTGTTTACAGCTTCTTAATCGGCTGTGATCCCCTCTCTAATTCTGTTAAAGGCAGCAAATGGAGCCTTTAAGTGGCCCTAAAAAGATTGTCCCCATTTGAGACACCTGGCCTTGCATATGGGTGGCGGAGGTGGATGCAGGGTGGGGCAGGGGGACAGGGACATGCCAGGGACAACCCCATGGCCACACAGAATCGTTTGGGTTGGAAAGGA
>WAAG01074506.1:0-14079 GCA_013390105.1 Tichodroma muraria
ATACTAGGAAACATAATATTTTCTTCTCTTCTGGATACACAACACCCTCCAGTCCCATTCCACCCCCCCTGTACTGACCTCTTTCGTTTCAAAAATGTTTTTCTACATGTCCTGAACTCCCTGCGTTAACACTCTCCCTGTTGCAGCACTGGTGGAACGTACAGTCCTGTTCCAGATACAAATGTTTGGCATGATGTTCCCAGCTTGGAGTCAACTGTTTATGACTTTCCCCAGCAGCACAACAGCACTCTGTGATTAAATACACTCAGATTTCTCTCTGTTCTGCTTTAGTTTATGTTGATCAAAAATATGACAATTAAATTCACCTAATTGGAACCTCACCAAAATAAATCATCTCTATTTTGTTTGAAGTTGTGGCTCTCAGAACACGCCAGTAAACTCTTAAGAAAAAAACCCAAAACTACAATAAGTAATAGGCAACAATTTTTCTACATGCAAAATGAGGGTAGAATCAAAGAGGAGTACAACACTGGGCTGATACTCTGTCACTGTGCCGCAACAGAATTTTTATTTCTTACCAACAAACTGTGGCTCTCTACAAGAACCTGAAGGGAAGATACAGTAAGGCAGGGGTCTGTCTCCCAAGTAACAAGAATTGGACAAGAGGAAATGGCCTCAAGTTACACCAGGGGCAGGTTTAGATTGGATATTAGGAAAAAAATTCTTCACCAAAAGATTTGTCAAGCACAGGAACAGACTTCCTAGGAATAAGGCTGAGTCACCTACCCTGGAGATATTTAAAGGATGTGAAGATGTGGCACTTAAGGACTAAGTGGTGACTTGGTAGTGCTTGATTAACTGTTTGACTCAATGATCTTAAAAGTCTTTTCTAAGCTTAGTAATTCCATGTCAATTGCAATAAGACTATTCTTAATTTGTGTGAATTTGTCTACCCTGAAGTTAATTTCTGTAAAATATGATTAAAATTATTTCAGTTCTATTCACAAACTAACATTTTCAACATTTTCAAATAGTTTTGTATTGTAAAAGATGGAGAGGAGAAGGAAAGGGGAAGGGCTAAGAAAAGATGAAAATCCTCTTTATTGTGTAAGTCAGACTTCAAAATAGTCACATTATTCCTAAATTTGTCTGAAAATACTTCCATGGATAGATAGCTTCTATTTTTTCAGGAAGGTCTCTATTTACCATGTTACAGTGTATATAGCAGTGGAGCTGATAGATTTTTTGGGGTTTTTTTGTTGTTTTTATTTTTTTTGGGGGGGGTATTTTTGGGGGGGGGGTTGTTTTTTTTTGTTTTGTGCTTTCAGACACTCAGTAGAACATGGAAATATGTAACATAGTGATTTTCATACTTGATGGTGGTTTGGACACTGATGCAGTGTGTAGGAATCTGGCTTCCTTTAGTTTAAGGAAATGGTTTGTTTGTACAAAGTATAACTGTAGCAAAGTAAAACATTTATAATCAATGAAGATTTATCTGAAAAAAACCAAAAATATTTCAGTAGAGGCTACTGGAGAATAATGAAGTGACTGTTCTTCAGCTACATGACACACAGTACCACCCAAAGAACAGGCTGCCCTAAAAACAAGCACCAACTGCTATCTATTGGTTTACATTAATTATAAACTTTGTAAGGATAAAAGATGATATCATCAAGTCCCAAAATCTTTTATGTCAGTTTTGTGCCAGTTATAGGTCAAACACTGGTTTATTTGAGTTCAGTTAATTTGACCAGACTTATAAAAATTTTTTCTAAAATGTTTGAGATTGAAGATTGAGAGGCAAATGTGATAGCAGAAGAATGATCTAGCAGATAAAGTCTGAAAACCAAGGAATACAGGCTCAGATTAAAAAGGTTTGATGATTTTCAGACATTACTCCCTAGGAAATATTCCAAGATGAGCATCCAAAAGTTAACTATCACACTCCTGAAAAACTTATCTCTGTTTTTGGGTTCCAAGCTTCATCTTTTTGCTGTTAAAGTAAAATTTGATAGCCTGATCATCTGCTGCTTCTCCAATGAAAATTACTGAAGTGGGCAGAACACCCTTAGATAATTGCTGTTTACAAAATATTTCTTCTACTAAGGAAGTTTATGTAAAAGCAAACTACAAGACTAAAGACTTTATCTATCTTTAAAATTGATATTACAATTAGGCTGATATAAAAAATGGGTTTGCTGTGAAAAAGAAACACCTTCAAGAGGGTGAACTTCAAGTAGGTCTAAGAACAAAGAACTGCTGTAGCCAGGAAGCTTGTTTGAAAGTCTGTACAGGACCTGCAGTGTCCTGGGATAGACAAAGTTTGTTTCACACTCAGACTTTTTAAGATCTACTCTCAGGTTTCAGTTCCTTCCTTTCCTGCTCCACAGGCGGTAATGGCCTGATCCGAATGGCAGAGGGATCACCCAGGGAAGGAAAAGGGTGCCAAGGGCTGGATCTCCCAGGGTCACGCGCCCACCACCAGCTGAGCAGTCAGGCTGCCTGTTCACCACTTTGCCTTGAGCCGTTTCCCACACGGCAGCACCCACCAGCACCAGAGCGGGTGGGTGGCTGCTTGTGGCCCTGTCCTGGAAGATTAAATAAGTCCTCCTGGAAGAGCTAAGAGAGGTTCCTGTATGTTAATAAGAGAAGGAAAAAGGGAACACACCGCCCATCTTATTGACTTCTTGGGGAAACACGACAACTAATAGGTCATTACAAAGACAAGGAAATCCTTTTCTCTTGACATGGTCCCAGGCCAGTATTTCAGGGAGAAGAAAAAAAATCAAAGCTGCCAAAAGGGAGAGTGTAGGAACAGACTCCTCATTACGGCTATGGGAGTTCAAAAATATTTGTGTTTTGTGTTTGACCTCGCTCTGGGTAACTAGAAAATAGAGGTAGGCTGGAAATTTCACAGGGTTCGCTGTTTTAGCATCAAAATTTCCACATCCAACACGCATTAGATTCTGGGCATCTAATATGATACTTGTTACTCCTTTTCAAGAGGCTGGAGTCCTGACAGGGCTTGACCTCTGAACCTTTCTTTTCTTAATAGAACTCACACAGGTAGAAATTTTGACCAGTCAAGAAGCAGATTCTGCAGAGCAAGAGAAAGTGATACAGCTATCAACTTCATGACAAATGGCAGTGATTATATCCTAGAAAGCCATCTGTGACTAATTTATGGCATCACAGGTGCACAGGAGGCAGAGGCAAGTAGGCAGTTAAGTAGGGAAAGGACCAGTAATAGTCTCTCCATAGGCACTTCAAAGGTTAATTGATAGGGAAAGCAAAAATTACTCAGACTTTATCATAGTCAGGTTTTAACAACAAAATAAGAAGAAATTCTTATTGAAGTATAGGAAAGAAGGAAGGAAGGAAGGAAGGAAGGAAAATGAAATATAAATGAAAAGTATTTTTATCCTTAAACTACCACATTGTTTTTCTTGCTTAAAATATTTTTAAAAGGCAAAGATGTATTTTTAGTGAAAATATTTTCTTCCATTAGAGTAACCAGTAAGAAAATATTGAACAGCTGTAATAGCTATAACGTAATACACCCTGTAGAAAGCAAAATATGTACTTGAAATGAGCACTGGACAGTGAGCACAGCCTGATACAGTTCAGCACAGAGCACCTAAATGAACTAAGGTCACACCCCCTCTTCCTTGACTTTACAACAGGTTGACACTCTCTTCAAGAACAAGTCTGCATTTCTGCTTGGGACCATGAATAAGCCGCTTAAATTTGCCCTGTGAGTGGAAAGATGTGAGGCAGCCATCTGATGGCAGCAGTTTGATCTTGGTTCTTGGTTTGATGGGTTCAAGCCCATCCAAGCAGGAGCTGTTCAAGATGAACTTCAGCATTGGGGTATTTCCTAAGATGAGGAGGGCATTATGTGTGGTTGCCTCTGACTCCTCAGACAGGGACCCAGTAATATTTAGGGACAATGCTAGGAGAGTATTTGGAATGACTCACGTTTTGGTTCTGTTTCACCTTAATGTTTCTGCTGCAATGCTCCTGGCCCATGCATATGTGCTTTCTTCTGTGAGAAAATCTGCACAATATTCACATAGGTATTTAAAATCCAAATATTTAGTATTATTCTTTTACAGTATTGAAAATGTAGTCAATAATATTGTAAAAAGAACTCTCAAGACAACAAAGCCCAAATTAAAAACAAGAAAACAAACAAAACAGCTTCAGCAGGAGTATTTTGGTTTGTTCGTTTTTCTATGACCACTGAATTTGCTTGAAAGAATGAGAATGCTTTTGTAAAAGCAATAATTTAACACTACTCAGTATGTCTTCCAGATCCCTAAGGATGAAAAAGTCTTTCATTCAATATAAAGATCATAATCTGAATTAGTTCTATTAGCTTATTATCATGCCCAGAAAACTGGATTGTGAGTGAGGGCAAGGGATTCAAGAAAGCTCCATCTCATAGTCCTGGAAAAGAGATCTATTAATTGGTTTCCTTGTAATGGTCATCTGAATGTAGTAATTTTTTCCAAAATATGACAGCTTTATCCTAGATTTAGGAAGTGTCTAAGTAGGGGGTTAATGAGGAGTAGGTGTTCCACTCTGCCTCTCTCTGCCTCTCTCTGTTGTGCCTTCTTTCCATAGACAAACCCTGGATCATAATCCTGCAGCGAGATTCAGACAGATTGGCCCAACTCCTCGCTGATGAAAAACATGCTCCTCTTCTAAAATCATAAGATTGGCCTGATAATCAGTAAATGCATGCTAAAATTAACAACAATGACAACAACAAACAACAAAAAGCCCAAAATACCCTTCTGAGATGCTTCCATTGGTTTATAAGTTTTAAGCTTTATTTTTATATTTCCCTGTTTTTCACAGTCAGGAAAAATTGGAAGATTTTTCTGAGAAATGGAACCGAAGACGTCATTCTGATGTAATGGGTGGTTTCAAAAAGTTGAGATACAAGTAAAATGTCTTGAATGATCTTAAACATAGAATGGTTATTGTCATTGCTATATCAAATGTAAGCATTCAAATAGCAAATTATAAACCAGAGAAAGAGGAATGGAATTTTTGGAACATCCCAGGCATTAACATTTTTGCTCTGTCTCCAGTTAAAATTTATTTAGTTCACTATTACTTTATTGTATGTTTCTTTTTGCAGATAAAAAGATATTTTTCATGGAGCTTCTTTTTTGTGCTTTTTTAATGCCTCATTGAGGGAGGTGTGGTTAAGGTGATCATTGACTCTTGCTCCCCAGCTCCCTAAATTGCTCTGATTTAATCTGAAAATAGATTATGCTGGTTTTGACTTGCATAGAATTAGGTAAAAGCCATCATTTTTACCCTTTGTAGTATATGATATGGTTGCATTATTGATTTTTAAGAGACGGAAAAATGCCACAGGAAAATATTTACAGAGAGGATTCAAGGAGCTGGGATGGTGTTTATGCAGATAATCTCTGTTTGAGTAACATTTTCCCTGAAGTGTGGGTTGGTTCAGGAAATTATTCAGGAATTGTTTTCCTGATAAGAAGCCTTTGGACATTTTCCCAGGTAGTGGAACTAATTCATATGCTACACTTGTATACTGTTACAATCAAATTTTGATATCTTAACCTACTTTTCAAAAAATGTTGTGTTTTACCTTTCCAATCCTTAGCCTGTAGGTGAGATTCATTTAATTATCCTTTCTTCTGTGGCAGATCCTATAGGACCTCTCATCTCCAGGGTGTTTCTTTCATAGCAAAAGTATTTGAAAATATAGTTTGTAATAAACTAACACATAGAAAACAAACAGCGCGATTTGAAGCTTAATCTTCAGGTGTGTTTTAAAGAAACTAAAACCAAATGCATCTCTAATATAATATTTTACTTATTCACATTGGAAACAGCTTTAGGTGGATGAGGTTTGCCAGTGATGTACATATGAGAAAGTGTTATTTCTCTGCATATGGACCCAGTTCTACTAAACAATAAATACAACTGTGAAGATCAGAAAGCAGCTTTATGTATATACAGAAGAAGTAATAGGCTCACCAGAATTAATCTGCTTGTACTTATCCAATTTTCCCGCTGGAGGGGAAAATAAAGGAGAAAAAGTCTTCTACCTACAAAGAATTCATACAGGATTTATTGCATAAGCACATACTCAGTTACCTCTTGATGGCTAGTCATAAACCATAGTTCCTTTCTTTGTCTTCTTCCTGAGTTATAGGTTAACAAATCATGATTTTTGGCCTGTGGACTGCATGCTTTCACTCTTGCCTTACTCCTCCTTCTATGTGCTGTTTCAGTGGTCCGTGTTTCAAAAAATACTCTCCTCTGCTCTGTTATTTTTTTCCAGGATACCTCAAAAATAGTTCTAATGCAAATTGTCATGCAAAATCATATTTACATACATAATTTCCAGGATTTATACCAGAACATGGAGAAAAAAATTGTTTCCACAGTTTACAAAAAAAATCAAAAAAGAGCAATTGTGAAATATCAACACGAATTCCTGGGTTGCATCATGAATTTTGAACCAGCACGGCACAAATAAGAAAAAGACACATTTAAATCACTTTATGTGGCTCCTTCATTTGTACAGAGAAATGGAGATCAGAACAGGACAAAGAGGCATTTAGGTTATATACACAAAGAAATTTAAAAAGAAAATGATGGCAAAAATGAAAGCCAGAAAGTAAATTCTGAAATTAATTTTATGTCATTCCTCCATTTCTTTCAAGCTTACACTCATCATGTCTTTTCTCATGACAGGCCTTATTTTTGGGCATTAAAATAAATGCTCTAAGCTCAGGTCTGAATTTATTTAGGCCATAAATTTCAAATTCAGTCTATCCTGACATTTGTGTTTGCTAACATTTGAAAGAATGGACCTTGAGAATTCATTGCTTGAATCAGAACTTTCTTAATTTGGCTGTCAAAACAAAAATTACTTTTATTCAAGCTACAGAAGATTACTAAAGCTCTACTTTAAGCCTCACATTTACCTCAACTAGCGTGCTTGAGGAGTGTGGCTGCACTTAATGCATTTAGGGAGAAGGGGATGCAGGTAAAAATTTTTCTTGTCTCCTCTAAGGCCAGTTAGGTAGTCAAGCTCATGTAAAACTCAGCTGTTTGGACCGATTTTTAAATTTTTTTATTTTGTTTTTTTCCTCCTGGATCATGTGATTTAAAAAATCAGCTGTAAAAACTTATGTATTCCTCTTCCCCTTTGTTGAACCTCAACTGCTTCTGACATGCACTTGATAAACACAGCACAAAGTGTTGACATCTTGTAAACCAGATCAGGGCCAGCTGATGCAATGAACATTCCCTGCATTGTGAATTCCAGTTGCATGGAGCAACCACTTTAGGGGTTGAGGGGTTATTTCTCACTGTCCAAATGATGGATGGAAGATATCAAACAGCTGACGTGCCTTTGTACAATGACTCAAGTAGTAGAGCATGACAAATAAATGAGTATTTTATATTTAATAACCTTTCCATAAAAAAACCCAAACAGACCAACAAATTAAACAACCAAAACCAAACCAACCAACCAAACAAAAACTAATTGCACCTTTGATATTAAGGGAGGTAGAAGCCATAATAGCTTAATTTCCTTGGATAGTATTTCTAGCATAGCTTAATGACCTAATTAATGTTATCTGTCACTGTGGGTTGCAATTGTTTAAAAGCATCCAGATTGATTGGAATTGACAGGTTTTATTATGATTAGAAATTGAAATAAATGGTTGCAAAGCTCTGAACATAAAAGTAGCAGCAGGCAATGGGGAAAAGGTGATGAGTGAAGAAGACCAAAAAAAGAAAAAAGTCTGGAAACAAGTGGCCCATCAAGAAAGACAAGCAGAACAGAAAAGTGAAGCCAAGAACTAGACAATGGTAGCAAGGACAACTGAGAGAATGAGCCCAAGCCAACAACAGAGATTTGTTGTTTGGTTGCTTTTGATTATTTACTGCTGAAAACAGAATGAGTTATTTTACTAAAATACATTAGTTTAGAATTTAGCCCAGA
This sequence comes from Tichodroma muraria, assembly GCA_013390105.1. Lineage (NCBI taxonomy): Eukaryota > Metazoa > Chordata > Aves > Passeriformes > Sittidae > Tichodroma > Tichodroma muraria. The sequence goes on from WAAG01074506.1 coordinate 7,973, forward strand.
CACTAAAGACAGCTGCGGCCTAAATTGAGACAACTTGTAGAGAGCAAAAAGGTAAGTATGAGGTCTGGTAACAGGGAAATTAAGGCAAATAGTTTACAGGCACAGGAAAAAACAATCAACAGCACAGTTAACTGGAAGCAATGTCCCTTTTCTTTATTTGCTCGTTTTTATGGATCCATATTCTAATAGGTATGTATTTCTCAGGCAGCCTTCAGGCAGGCAGAAAACAGAGCAGAGAGAAAGTTACTCAGGTAGGGGTGGGAAAAGCAAGGCTTCATGCTTCCCTGGTTTCTGGGTGAAGAGGCTATCTGTGAATACCCCAGTTATAAGGAAAATTTTGGGTAAATTCAAAGCAAGCTGTTTTCCTTTCAGCTCCTTTTTCCTGAGCACTGCAGCTGACCTGGGATGGTATCCACGGCTGTGTGATCACAGGAGGTTTGGTTGTGGCCCTTCAGCTCTGGCAGGAAGGGAAGAGGCAAACGCAAGCCCTGGGCTTAGCCAGGCGCACAGAAAGCACCATCTCGGCTGCTCATTGCTGCTGCCAGCACCTTCTCCCAGCCGTGGCATCGAGCCACAATGTTAGCGGCAGTATCAAAGGGACTAAAACAAAATCCTGTGGGACAGTTGCACATTCTTACTGATGCTGCTGAGCAACAGTGAGGCAGGACTGTATCTTACAGTTAAAATTTTATGTGACTTCTGTCAGTGAAAACACTGATGAAAACACCGTCATTGCTGAAGTTTCATGGAGGGATGTACTTGAATCTTGTTTCTTTTCCCCCAAATGCTAATAATAACAAAATGTCACAACACAATTGCCAAATATATATCTTTTAAAAAGGCAGCAGGAAGTGGGCTCAGAAATAAATTGCGATGTGATTAAAAAAAAATTAGAAAAGCCTCTCCACCCAACTTGCTGCAGAAGAGAGGGAAAAAAATGTGTTTCAAGACCTGTTTAAAAATATCTTGGCAAACAAGTAAAAGTTCGAGATTATTTTTTTTCCCCTGCATGGAAAAAGAAGGAGTATTTTTGAGCAGGGCTATCCCTGTTTTCTCAGGATACCAAATAGTGAGAAATCAGAATGAAGAGCACAGAAACAGTCAAGGAAGCACTCAGTGAAAAGGAAGGGTTCTGTTTATTCTCCAATTTCACAAGAAAAAAGCCTTGAAAAAAACCCTGTGAAATGGGTATGTCCAGGGCAGTAGATATAAGTTCAGTTGTTGATATTTCCTTTAGAAATAACTTTACATTGTGCTTCTGCTGCAGGTAACACAACAGAAATTACTCTCATAGAAATGCTATCCCAACCATTTAATGGTGCCCCAACCAATACAATAATATTGCACAGGGTTGTTCAAAGGAGCTTCCTGAAAAGAGCAGTGGAGAAAGTTACATTTTGTTTCAACATGGTGGAAAAATTCCAGATACATGACAGTAAGCTGGAACAGGATTTTGGCCAGAAATTCTCAGAAACCATAAGACAGAAAATATTCCCTTTTCTTGGGGGAAAAAAAAAAAAAAGAAGAAAGAAACAAAGAAACAACACTTGTATCCTAATGTAAGCCAATATAAAGGGATTAATTAGCACCCTAAGAAGGTGACAACAATTAGTGTCATCCCACCCAAAGGCCCCAGAGGATGCACAGATACTTCACACTCTTGTTTGAGACACCAGCTTTACTGGGGTGAAATAATAGAGCAGTTGTGCAAGCACAACAGACAAAAAATATGGCTTGAAAAAGCCCCAAGAAACCAACACAGTCCCTCAAGACCCCAGACACACTTTACATTTGACCCTGGAGCCAGGAGAGCCAGCAGACACAGCGCCAGAGTGTTCCTGGAGAAAGGGAAGATGCAATGACACAGAAGGAATGTGGAAACTTGAAAACAGACTTGGCTGCAAGTGAATAGCTGAAACTGGTGACCAAATGATGGATGGGTAATATGAAGTGACAATGAACAGAGAAAATTATTTCCCTGCGGAGCAGGCCATTTTGGGCCTGTATCTATTGCCTGTAATTTATTTTTGAATGTGATTCTGCAGTTAATCATATAGTCCTGAGGCATCTGCATCAATTTGTGAGGCCTTTTCATGCATGTGTAGGGATTTCTAGGTAGATTTCATAGATATTTCATGGGTTTTTTTCTTCTCCTGGTGTTTACACCACATTAAGGACTAAGTCTTTCGTACTACACAGAAGGGGACAAAGAATGTCTTGCAGATTTCAGCTTCTGTTTTTTTAAAGTAACTCATCCTTACAAACTAAGCCCACAGCCTATATATTAAAAACGTTTTGAAAAAAGGAAGTTATACAGGACAGTCTAGAAAGAAAAACTTTTCTAATCAGACTTTGTTTCCCTAAATATTTTGAAGTCCAAATTTATCATTAAAATACAGAATTTATTGAAAACTGTGCTTGTACTTTAATTCCCTACCATAATTTGCTCCAAAATAAGTTTTAATGGAAACAGATGACAGTATCTTTCAGAAGACATAATCTTTGAATGCAGTTTTGGGTGTGATAATTCACTCCAAATCATTAACTCTGTGTTAGAAGAACTCTCTTTTCAAAAGTTAAACTGCCTGGGCATAAAACTGTAAATTGAATCCTGTACGAGACAAGTATTTTTGTGGATCATGGCCAGTTCAGTGAGGAGCAGCCCTTCAAAGGAAGGTGCTGGGTATCTGCATGCATATAAACATGTTTTTATCTAGTGTCATCTGTTTCCATTAAAACTTATTTTGGAGCAAATGTTGTAATTTAGAAAACAAATGAAGAGATTTTATTAGTCTCTTGGATGCAATAATTAATTTATCTCTCCTATAAATGAAATTTAATATTAGCTTGGTAAATTAGAAATATGCTAAACACATAAAATATCTGTCTTTGCTAGGCCTTTTAAGACACATCAAGGGTAGAACTGAAATTATAGTAGCTGCCATAAAAAAACAACTTTAGAGCAGCAACTCAGCAGTTATGTCCTTCTCAGAGAAAGAAATATGACGTATCAGATACTCTTGGGTGGCATTGCTGAGAAATGCTGACTTTTACATGATGTTTGTGGTGCACACAGAGAAGTAGTAGAGTGCAATTAGAAATGCTGTGCAGAATTGAAGGAGAGGGGAAATCTGACAGGCAGGACATTTTGGCCACTGAATTTGTTAACCTGAGGAGCTACACAGTTATGCCTGGACATTTATTGTGCCCTTTCTTGCATTTTGAATGCATTTGGTTGTAATCTCTTGCTGTCAAGCATTGTAATTTGGTGGACCATGATGTTAATTCCAACTCAAGACTCATTACTAATTCTGCTGCAGGAGGAGACAGTGTTACCAGTGCAGACCCAAGGGGACAGGCTCATTTCAAGATGCTGAGTGCTGCAGCAGAGGTGGCCTACCTGCAAATACCCAGTAGCTACAGCTTTGCTGAGACTCTGGCAGTGGAATAGCTCCAACCCCTGCCCCAAAGGAGAGCTGGGGATGATGGGCTGCTGCTGTTAGCTAGACAGGGCCCATTCATCACATCACATCATTGTGCCCCTGAACCAGCCATGCCCTGGCCTCACTGACAGCAAAACTTCTCATGGACTAGATGGACTCAACCCATAGCTGGGTCAGCATCTTTGTCAAAAAGTCAAATCCATTTTTTTTTCTAGTTCCCAACTTACTGTATTTATTGTGTGATCTTACGTACAGTTCTCACATTGAACTTGCAGAGACTTGATGGGTAAATCTGTCTTTCTTCCCCATCATATCCATACACTCATTTGGAACTCATAACTTCAAGGTTTGGGAGTATGTATACAAAACTCTAAACACAGAGCTGCAGAGATCATCAGGATCAGCCATACATTTGGGCCAACAAGGGACAGAAGTGGAATGAAATCTTTTATCTCTTTATCCATGAGATCATAGCAGCTTATCCTCATGATAAGCTAAATAAAAGTAGTTTTTATGTATGTATGAGAAACAGGAAGAAAAATAAAAGTCCACACAAGCTTTGTGAATCCAAAGTATTTTTTTTTTTTCCTTAGGCTTTACTACTGTAGCTGTTCTTTTGCACTAGAACTCTTATCAATGCTGATTTGTGGCCTTAAAAATTGGGCATCACAGCTTTTGTATTCTGACCACAAAAATGCTGATGGGACACATTTCTGATTGCATACAGTATTAGTCTTGTCTTTGAAAGGCCAGATAATAAAACTACAATATTCTTTCTTGTCTGTATAACAGAGGCATAGTTTATTACATTACCTATTTCCTGTTACTATCAATTTTTGTCAGTATAAACAAAATAAAAATTTAACATAATTATTATCTGCAGGACACTTAAAGATTGTCAAAATGTTTGCTCTTCCAAGGAGTATTTCCAGCCCCTATTTCTAGATCCTAACATAAGTGTTGGGCAATTTATAATTGCTGTTATAAAAAAAAAGCCTGTGCCTTAATGTGACAGTTCTGACATATTGCAAACAAGCATCATTTTTTGCATGGGTCAGTGACAAAAAATCATATTAGGATATAGTTGGAGCCCTGGTTTTGAGCTCAAACTTTTATCCCCCCTTGAGAGAGGGAGAGGTTATTACTCAGAAGCAGAGCTTGTAACAACATCAAGTTTTGTATGTCACAGGCTTTTAGTTAATATGAAGTCATGAGGAAAAAATGTGTATTCAGTTTTCCTGGCTTTCCCCAAAGTACTACAGAGAGCAGCAGGTGCTGCATGTAACATGCACAAAATCAGTCATATGGCAGAATCCAGGCAGCAGATTGCAGACTCGAGGAACACAGTGATCAGGACCCATTGCTCTCCATTTGTCAGCTCGAGTAGAAGGGCATAAAGAATTCTAGCACTGATTTTTTGTCTTTAATCTTTTAAAAAGTGAGGTCAAAAGCATACCATCTCCATGATTATGGTGGTCCTGATGCCCTAGGTGCTGGCACAGGCCTGTGGTCTCTCTCCCTTCTTGGCCTGTGCAGTCTCAGCCATGCTGGTTACCAGCCCCACTGTACCATGTGCTGTGACTGAAGCTTCAGCACTATTTGCCCCCTAAATGGCATGTTCACTCTGGTATAAATTTAAAGGCACCCTACCCTGCATAATTGCTTTGCAATCTACTCACTATTAGGTTTTTTTCTGATTATGATTTGTGGGGGGCTTGCAGACAATGAACAACCCTTTCAAGAAGGGCTATGGACAGATGTTTATTTATCATGATTCTACTCACTCTGATGTGATCATAGAGAGAAACATGAACCAAATTATTCTTCAACAAAGTTTTTGTTTTTCTTTCCAAGAGTCTGAAGAAATTGAAGTCCGGAGTATTGAAAATATAAGTTGTTAATATATTTCTTTAATCAGAAAAGTTATTCAGACTCATGCTGGAGTTCACATGGAAAGCACAACGGTCAAGCCATTGCTCACAGAAGATCTCTATTCAAAATAGTTTGGCTTCAGTAGCAAAAAAGGTTTTATACAATTCAGGCTAAAGTTGTTTTTAAACTGGATCATTCGAGTAATCCAATTTGCAGCACAGCCATACAAACAGTTGCACTGGATCAGCTGGAAGGGCGTGACATGAAAATTGGAAAAAGCATCTTGAGATGGGAAGGAAAGGGGTTTACATTGATTCAGCCTCCAAAGCCAGCATGAAAGAATGAACAGACACTATTAAGTGAATTTCTACTTACCTAAAGCGAGCAAGAGAGACAGGCAAATTCCAGCTAGGTAAGCAAGAACTCTAATTGTCTCTTAGAAGAAAGTCTTAGTTCCCAAACTGTAAAGTGGGTTATATCTCAGGGTTTTGGAAATTGCTCTTGATCAGATTTGTCCATACTGGATGAATTTGATAAAGGAGTATCCTATAACTCCTGTTTAATGCACCTTCCACACACAGAGGGGATTGCTGCCTTATGATCAATGCTTAAATGAACAAATATTCAGAGAGAATAAGATAGTAGTTAACATTACAATAGTAAAAAAATTTGCTTTTCAAAGGCAGTGGTGTTATGCAAATTGTCTTAACATTCAAAAGACTACAGGCTTTGACATCACCAGTAGAGCTGTGAACATATAGGAATCAATTGGAACCATTCAGTTTACATGAA
>WAAG01074511.1:10143-33868 GCA_013390105.1 Tichodroma muraria
TTTTTTCTTTTTGGAGCATTTGGAACTTTACATTTCTAAGCAGCACTTCTAAAGGGAATGTTCTGCATGAGGGTACTTAAGGGAACATTTTGCAGGATTATATTTATGCCTCTGTAGTCTTCCTTTAGTGGTCTTGAAGGAAGGAGCTGTTATTACTGTTAAATATAGATGTAATGTGGTGTTATTGCAGAAATGTCTTTATGTTCCATTTCTGGCTTTGAAAAACCCCCTTTTCTTATTAAAATCCGTCAGGTCTATAACATTTATTACGTTTTAACATGTTGGCATAATGTTAGTGTTGGGAATAAGGCAGGATTGACACCTGATTCCAAATAAAAGCTCCTAATGATGCTGCTAGAGCAGTCATCCGTGCCATCCTGTATTTGAATTTGTTGCTTTTTTTCTGGTGTATTTACTGTTTTTTATTTAAATCCCATATTCCACGTGTGTCTCACCTTAACAGAATGTCCAGTCTCAAGTGTTAAGTCTCACCTGGTGAGCTTGAAAAAACTATTTTGGAGGGGAATGACACAGCTTCTGTCATGAGAAAATCTCTGAGGGGAATTATTCCTGAGAATATTCAGATTGTTTCAAAGGTATTCAGAGATCAGTCACTGCTGCTGGCTTTTCCCTTTTTATTACCCAATTTTTTGGTGAGATGATTATTTTAATTCAATCGAAATGCAGGAAGTTTGCATTTTTATGGATATTACCAAAGCCTAGAAGCAGCTTCCTTCACATGAAATCCATTCAGTTTTCTAAACAATTTTTAAAGGGCATTAATTTAGTCATCTGCTGATAGTTCTGAGCAGAAGCATATGTGAAAATATTCAGTGAAAAGACGCATCCCTTAATTCACCCAAACTCCACATCAACTATTTAACTATTTAATTGCACTCTTGTAGCTTTTAAGATGTAGCTCAGTTGCATCCACGCATAAATAGAAAATGCTGGCAGGATTCTGTTTGCTCTGAGCCTTGTTTTGATGGTTCCATTGACATTTAAAATTTCGATTCGAAGCTCTGGAAACGGCTGCAGCTGTAAACATCTCCCTGAGTTACTGCACTGGGCTGAAAGGCTGGGGAGGATGGCTCACGTGTTTCCCACATCTGTATCTTTCAGGCTGCTTGATTGGAGCCAAGGAGTCGGCAAAGAAACTCAAGAAGACAACTTGGATCATGACCAGAAGATAAAAAGAAAACAAAAAGAATGTGGCATATAAAGGGTGTAATACCTGGAGGTATTGGATCTGACTCATATTTATAAAAATGAGACGAGCTTTCACAAAACACAAGTTATCTTAGACAGTCATCAAGCTTGGAGCCATCATGCTGTTGAACTAGAAATTCTCCTTTTCCCCATTCTCCTTTCTGACAGGTAACAAAGGATTGGTGAATTATGATTTTCCCAAGTTGGAAGCACTAATTTTTATCTATATAGTTCATCCTTATGAATATATAAGGAGTTAAACATTGCATATTTAATGTGGATTATAATGGGAAAGTGACTCATTAACCAAAATGGCCACTTTTAAGGACTTGGTTTCAAACTGAGCTGGAGCCTCCCGATGCACTTTGTAGGATTTGGGGAAAGCTGTGCTGCAGGGCCTGCTTTGGGAGGCCAGGATGACATGTAGTAAAAGGATATCACCTTACTGTTGATATCTTTGAAGACTCATAACCAGAAACAGGAAAATGAATGGTGGGAAGGAGTGTGACGGAGGGGACACGGATGGAGGGCCACCAGCAGTGCAAGTTCCCGTTGGTTGGCAGCGGAGGGTGGACCAAAGTGGAGTTCTCTACATCAGGTAAGGTCACCTCAGGGGCTGGGCTGGTGTTCGGTGGAGTTTGGCCAGGTTGTGCAAGAAATTCCTGACTCAGCTCGTGTCTTCTGCTCAAAAACTTCAAGGAGTTGTTCCTCAAGTGCAAGATCGTCCTTGGAAGCTGATGGAGGGGTAGATTTAGGTGGGGTGTTGGGAAGGAATTCCTGGCTGGGAGGGTGGGGAGGAGCTGGGATGGAATTCCCAGGGAAGCTGGGGCTGCCCCTGGATCCCTGGAAGTGCCCAAGGCCAGGCTGGACAGGGCTTGGAGCAGCCTGGGATAGTGGAAGGTGTCTCTGGGCGGGGACTGGAACTGGATGAGCTTTAGATCCCTTCCAACCCAAACCATTCTATGATTTTGTGATTCTTTTCAAAGGAAATTTAAGTCATGTGACTACTCAGTAGCTCCAAACCCATTTTTTTACGTCCGTGAAGGTTCTGGGTTCACTACCATGATGTTGTCCAGCTTTTATGGATCCCTCACATTTCTCATGTGGCAAAAAAACCCCCAAGAACATAAACCTAAATCCCAAGTTTTGGGTACTTTATTTGTTTATTTTCTTAGCTTATTGGATTTTTTTTTTTGCTTCGCCCTGGAATGGTCACAAAGAAATGCATTGAAATTGCTATGAAATAAATGTGTTCAGACAAAGAGAGCCTAAATTAAATGTTATTGGAAAAGAAGATCAAAGTTAGCTTTATAAAATGTGGGGACGTTGGGTTTGCCTCACACGAGTCTATGTGATTACCAGTCAGTTATTTGCTTAAATTTCTTCCCATGTTCTGTGATTAAAATAACCACTTCTCACAACATTTTGTGTATTACCAATACAAAAGTCTTTAATGAGCCAGAGCACACTCCAATTTTACACTAAACTACCTTAAAGGATCAGATGCATTCCAGGATTTCTTGTTTGTCTTCTCCATTAGCAGAATCAAACCCAGTCCAGTCAGTGATACCCATGGCAAAAGAGAAACCCCCCTGCCCTTGTATTTCTCATTCCAGCTGTAATTCACTGGGCCTCTGCCTCACTTCCAGATCAGTGGGAAAGGAGAAGTTGTGGATTAGGGTTTTTTTCCCAATAATCTCTGTGTCCAGACATCAGGAAAATAAGGCTTTTGTATTTTTGTGTAGCTGATGATATCACCCAGCTTTTAAAGCTGATCCCAGCTTTTAAATTTCATTTCCCCCAGCCCTAACAAGTTTTACACAACAGGTTTGGGGAAGCTCATGTTATTCCTGCCCTCTTCCCAAGTTTTCCAATGTATTTTTTTATTCTTCGGTGAATTTTCCGGTATTTTTATGTACCTGATGATCCCACCCAGCTTTTGAACTTTGTTTTCCACAGCCCCAATAAGTTTTACACAACAGCTTTGGGGAAGCTCATGTTATTCCTGCCCTCTTCCCAAGTTTTCCAATGTAATTTTTTATTCTTTGGTGAATTTTCTGGTTGCCTTCTCTGAGTTGTTCTGTTGAAGCAGAGTATTTCACACTCCAAGGCCCAGAGCAGGACGTGTTGGTTGGAAAGGGTGGAAGTCCAATAATCCAATCTCCTGCCTGACCTGGAGGATCCACGGGGCTCTGAGGGCAGCTGAATCCTCCAGGATTGAGTTTCCACAACCTCCTCACTGCCCTGCCAGCATGCACAGCCTTCATGGAGGCAAGGAAAGGTCAAACAATATTGACTCCACAGCTATCCCAGGGAAAATTAGTGGATATATTAAGATCTGACATGATTCAAGTGGAATAGATGATCCCAGCTGAATAAAGACTCTCTGTTTGTGCCTCCTTGGAAAGCACGGACGCTTTCGTGTCAGCTGTCAGCAGTTGCTTTGGATTAAATCAAGATTAAATCCATTCATTAACTGGTTTTCATTACCTGGTAGAAGCACTGAGTTGACTCTCAGGGCTTTTCTTAGCAAAACAGAGCTGCTAAGTAGGGCCTAAATCAGCCCTGGAAGTGTCCAGGGCCAGGCTGGACAAGGCTTGGAGCAGCCTGGGATAGTGGAAGGTGTCCTGCCCATGGCAGGGCTGCAATCAGCTGATTTTTAAGGTCCCTCCCACCCCAAACCAGTCTGGAATTCCATGATTTTGTGGCAGTTTTACAAAGGAAGCTGTGGATTATCCTTTGTGTTACAGAAGTGTCAATAACTTTGTGCACACAGAAGAGACTTCGCAGTTACAGCTCTGCCCAGGGAAAAAATGGCCCTTTTTAAAATTGAAATGGGTTTTGTGGACAAATAACCCTGCACGTGTGTGCAGCAGGAATGCTGGATCCTACATCCCACAGATTCAGTTGGATTGACTTTCCTTTCCACTCACTGATTGTCAGCACGCTCCTTTTTATTCCAGGATCTCCTGGAGCCTGCACTGGTTGTGTGTGCCCAGGCAAACGGCACACCAAGGTTATTTAAAATCGCTTTTTTCTAAAAATATCCCAGGAAAAGTAGCCTTTTTTAGCCAATGCAAATAAAACAGCGTCCTCACTCCAGAGCATGTTCCCAGAAATGCCTTTTAGCAGGAGTTTTTAAGGATCACAGAAAGTGTCTGGGGAGATTTTGGGTGTAGACAGGGTGGTCCAGAGCAAATGTCAGTCTGGGATTGGGAAGCTGTTCCATCCTCCAGTGTGGAGTTTGCCTGGGCTGAGCAGGATCAGGACAGGTGGGAACATCCAAAGGGATCAGCCAGGATCCTGCTTTAATTAAAATAAATAAAAGTAAAGAGCAGTTTCCCCCTGCTCCCCAAGGATTTCAGACAGGGAAGGTTTGACTCCTGACCAGTCACCAGACCTGTACGTTTATTTTTAGATTGCTCTTTCATCCTCCTCACCCTCCAAACTGTCACTGCTACACAGATTCAACCTGAGCACTTCTCCCAAAAATAACTATTTCAGGGCATGCCTGGCAAAGAAATTACTTATTTAAGCTGTCAGCAGAACTTTAAATGTCACTTGCAGATGTTGCTTTAGATGTGACTCGGTTCTCGTGCAGGATGAGGTGTTTATGTGTTGGATTCTAAGTACCCAAGTTTGTCATAGCTTGGAATTTGGAGTCAGGAGTGTTTTCGTGATCCAAACTATTCCACTTGAGCTGTTTTTGTTTGAATTAGGGCTATTTACAGCTGCCATTAATAACCAGTGTTTTATTCCAGATAAACAGTTCAGCTGGCCCAGCAGTAAAGAGCAATCTGCAAGTTACAGGCTGGGGACACGAGAGTTTTTTTCCTCATCTTATGAATTAGTGATTTTGCCGTAACAGAGTTCCCAGTGCCCTATTTTGGGATGTGAAGATAATGATTTTCTGGTGGGAGTTGGAGAAATCCGAGTGCAGTTTATCAGGAGCTCGCTGGCCTGGCTCCTTGGTGTAATATTTCTTATTTTCAGTGGGAAGGTCCAAATTTTAGCTGAATGAAACCAAACGTTGTGCAACAGAGACCCAGCTGCAACAGTTTTGTTTCCTTTAAAATATGTTTGGGGTTTTCTTGTTGTTGGGGTTTTTTTTTTTAAGTGTTATCTCAATTCTTGAGTAAAAGCAAGAAGTACTATGAGAAAAAAAGTATGAAATGTGATTTTAGTCCTTGTGAGCAGATACAAGTCCTGACCTATCCAAGAGCTCATATTCATCATTTCTCTTCCTTTGCAGTCCCAGTGGGTCTTTATTATCCTGCTTGGAGCAGGTGAAGACTTACTTGCTGACTGATGGAACGTGCAAGTGTGGCCTAGAATGTCCTCTTGTTCTTCCCAAGGTAAAGCCCAGCATCATTTTGGCTCTAGGTGCAATGATATTTATGAGCTACCCGTGCTGGTGACTCAAACTCTGTTCAGATCGTCTCTAAAATAAGTGGTGTCCACCCGAAGTTAGACCTTAAAATACAAAATTCAGCTCCCCTCTGTTTTAGCCCCTCTTGGAGAGGATCTGACTCAATTATTATAAATATATTCCTTTTTTTTATTTGTTGTTTCCAAACATCCTGTCAAGGAATCTCTTGGGCAGTATAGAAGCAGTCAGGAACAGAGGAAAATCCCTCTCTACTCCATATAAAATTCCTAATTTACGTGAATTTGGTGACTTTGCTGCCTGTAGTCATTATTTTAAACGCTGGAATTTTTACTGCCAGGTCTTTAATTTTGATCCTGGAGCTGCTGTGAAGCAGAGAACTGCTGAAGATGTTAAAGCGGACGAAGATGTCACCAAACTATGCATTCACAAAAGGAAAATTATTGCTGTGGCTACACTTCATAAAAGCATGGAAGCACCACATCCTTCACTGGTTCTAACTAGTCCTGGTGGTGGAACAAGTGAGTAAAATGAAATCATGCAGAATCATGTAATAATCTGATTTTTCTACACATAATTACTATGCAAAACCACCCCGAAAGTCTGACTGTGAGTGCAAAAATAAGGAGATTGAAGGAATAAATAAAGGGAGTAGTCAGAGATGGAGGTAGATAGAAAATGAGTGTAAAAGCAGGTCAGCCCAGACTAAGAGCATGATTTTCTTGGAAAAGATATCAGATTGTTCTAGACAAAGAAAATACATTAGCTCTCATCTTTTGGAACTGTAGTAATACGTCTGATATTCTGTCACATGGGAAATTAGAGGAGCAGAATAAAGTGATTATGAAGGGATTAGGATGTGGCTAAGGACTTGGCTAAATGGGAAATTGTATTGTAGAGGAGAATAGACAGCAAGAGGAGATCTCCACTGTCATTTCTCAAGGATTATTTTTGGCCACCAACCTGGATTAGCATTTTAATTATCCCCATCAATAAAAAAAAAATGAGGAAATTGGTTGGTGGCTGGAGTTAACAGGTATTCTCCAAACAAAAGATCAAAACATTGTAAAACCAGGGGGGCTCCCTGAGACCTGGAGTGAAAGCAAAGTTAGCACTGAAACAGCTCCAAACCTGGAAATTCATCCAAAATTAGGGACTTTGTAAGGATCACAAGAACAGGTTCTGAAGAGAATTACAAATCCCCGTGGGCAGGACAAAGGAGGGAAGGGAGCTGAGTTTATATTTCTGTACTCAGGTGTTGCAGCTCCTGGGAAAAGGCCTGAGAGCTCTCTGCAGCCCTCATTGCTGTGAGAACACCTGGCCAGTTGCTCTTCCCACTTCAAAGTGGAAAAATGATAAGAAAACCAAGAAATAATAGATTTTTAGATAAGTGCCAGTGCTAAGATACCCATGCTGTTCATAGTGCTGACGTGCCCCTGGGTTTTCGCGTTGAAATTTAGGATTTAAAACCTTCCTTGAAATATTTTTTTAGTTCAATTTTGGTTTTAACTAACAGTGCAATTTCCCAAGTTTTGGTGCATTTCCCTGCTTAATTTTTTCAATGAGTAGTACTTAAATTACATTCCTGTTTCCAAAAGATTAGGAAAATGAAGGAGGTAATTTATATATTTATGTGCTCTTAATTTCTCTGTCAGTCGGAATTTCGTACGTAAGCAAAGAGGAAAACACCCCAATAAATCCCCTTGTAAGCAAAATTTTTGCACATTTATATGTGACCATTTGCTTATTTCCAGCACTCAATGTGAGGCCTCTCATAATTATTTTGTTTTGCAGTTCAGCCTTTAGTTTTATCCCCTGAATGAGACTTTGGTTGTATCTTGGGACGGGGGAAATGTTTGTTCCTCTCACGTTGGAGCAAATAGGATGAAGGCAGGATTGTCAGTGCCATCTGACCAGGCTGAAGGAAAGATGAGGAATTTCAAGGCACCTCTTTTAGCTCCCAATTCCAGTTGAATTTTGCACATCCAGAGGCTGCATGCCGAGCACTCCGAACTGAATTGCAAATTCCCAGAGCAGCAAAACTGGCAGAAAGTCCCCCAGACTTGGAGCTGCTTGTGCTTCTAGTCTGGAAGTAAAACATTGGAAAAAAAGCTTTTTAAACAAAGGTGGAAAGTGGTCTTTTGTTTGTTGGAAGGCGTAGCCTCAAAAGTGGGATTTACAGGGAACTTTCCCATCATGTGCAAATATCCCCAAAGCTTTTATCCTGAAAAAAACCAGAGAGCATTCAGGATCCCTCATCAGGGACAGCATCTGGGACAGGACCTTTTCTGTGGGAAATGAGTCTCAATCCTGGACAGGCTCCGTTCCTCCTGTCCTCAATAGATGGTGCCAGAGGCTCCTTTTCCCTGCCACAGCCATCCCGCTCCTCCTGCCAGAAGGGAGATGCTGGAGATGCAGGAGACTTGGAGGGGGTGGTTGGGAAAGCCAAAAGGGAAGGGAAAAGGTTCGGAATGGTCCGTGTTTCTATGGGATATGGAATTACAGCTGCGTGGCTGGGGACAGGCGCCGTTCCAGCAGCCGCTCGGTGATTGAGGGTTTATTTCTGCTGAAGCAGAAGTTTAGCCAAAGGCTCCCTGAGCTTTTGGGAATGTTTTCACCCTGAGTAGCTTTGCCCTGAAACGCGGGGGGCACTGGGTTTCCAACCGGTGACCGTTGTGTGTTTCCCATCCCAGGTGCAACGCCGGTAGTTCCCACTCGAGCAGCAACTCCAAGGTCGATGAGGAATAAATCACATGAAGGAATTACAAATTCTGTGATGCCGGAATGTAAGACTCCTTTCAAGTTGATGATGGGGGCATCTAATGCCATGGGTAGGCTTTATGTGCAAGAAATGGCTGGAAGCCAGCCAGCAGAGCTCCATCCTGCCTATCCCAGGCAGAGATTGGGGAGCAATGAACTGGGGCAGAAGTCTCCGTACCGCGGCAGTCACGGGGGGATGCCCAGCCCGGCGTCCTCGGGATCGCAGATCTACGGGGACGGCTCCGTGTCCCCCAGGACTGACCCGCTCGGAAGCCCCGACGTCTTCACGAGGAACAATCCCAGTTTTCACGGAGCGCCCAACTCCAGTCCTATCCACATGACCAGGACGCCTCTGTCCCCGCCGTCAGTCATGCTCCACGGCTCTCCCATACAGTCATCCTGTGCAATGGCTGGAAGGACTAATATACCTCTTTCCCCCACCCTGACCACCAAGAGCCCGGTCATGAAAAAACCCCTGTGTAACTTTTCAGCTGGTATGGAAATACCACGAGCAATGTTCCACCATAAACCCCCCCAAGGCCCACCCCCACCTCCTCCACCGCCTTCTTGTGCTCTTCAGAAAAAGCCATTAACATCCGAGAAGGATCCGCTTGGCATACTGGACCCAATTCCCAGCAAACCGGCGAACCAGAACCCCGTGATCATGAACCCCACCACTTTCCACTCGAGTGTCCACTCTCAGGTACCCGTGATGAATGTAAGCATGCCCCCCGCCGTGGTGCCCCTGCCCAGCAACCTGCCCCTGCCCACCGTCAAACCCGCCCACATGAACCATGGCACTCACGTCCAAAGGGTTCAGCACTCGGCTTCGACGTCCCTGTCGCCGTCGCCGGTGACGTCCCCCGTTCACATGATGGCGTCCGGCATCGCAAGGATCGAGGCTTCTCCCCAAAGATCGCGTTCTTCTTCCACCTCGTCCGATCACGGAAACTTCCTGCTGCCTCCAGTAGGGCCGCAGCCATCCTGTGGTGGTGGTATCAAAGTCCCTCCCAGGTCCCCGAGGTCAACCATAGGGTCACCGAGGCCATCCATGCCATCCAGCCCTTCCACCAAGCACGATGGACTTAATCAATACAAGGACATCCCCAACCCATTAATTGCTGGAATGAGTAATGTATTAAATCCTCCCAACAATGCAGTTTTTCCCGCTGCATCGGCCGGAAGCGGTCCCTTGAAGAGTCAGCCTGGTTTGCTGGGAATGCCTTTAAATCAGATCTTGAACCAGCACAACGCTGCCTCTTTTCCAGCAAGCAGTTTACTCTCAGCAGCAGCCAAAGCACAGCTAGCAAATCAAAATAAACTTGCTGGTAACAACAATAACAGCAGTAGCAATTCTGGACCTGTTGCCAGCGGCGGCAGCACCGAAGGACACAGCACTTTAAATCCCATGTTCCCTCCTGCTGCCAACGTGCTCCTCCCCACCACGGAAGGGCAGAGCGGCCGGGCAGCACTGAGAGATAAACTGATGTCTCAGCAAAAGGATCCTCTGAGGAAAAGGAAGCAGCCGACCACCACGGTGCTGAGCTTGCTGAGACAGTCTCAGTTGGACAGCTCTGGGGTTCCCAAAGCTGGGTCTGATTTGATAAGAAAGCCAAGTCAAAGCTCCTTCCCCATCAGCTCCATGTCGCAGCTCCTGCAGTCCATGAGTTGTCAGAGCTCCCACGGGAGCAGCAATAGTTCCTCGGGCTGCGGGAGCTCCAGCAGCGCCCTGCCCTGCCCCGGCGCCCAGCTGCACCTGGCAGAGCCCGCGCTGGGCCCGGGCAGCGTGGTGGCCCCGCTGGCCCCGGGGCTGCCCCTGCGTGGGGAGGGGCTGCCCTGCCCCAACCCCGGCCCCGGCCCCGGCTTCGGCGCCGGCCCGGCCCCCTCCAACCACCTGGCGGGGCTCCTCAACCAGATGCAGGCCAGCGGGAGCTGCGGGATGCTCCCCCAGGCAGGAGTGGCCTTGGGGAACTCCTTACACCCCAACCCAGCTCAGGCCAGGCTCCAGGCACCCTCCACGCCAGTGGTCCCCAACAGCATCGGCAGCAGCTGTAATCAAACGAGTCCCGAAGCAGGTACGTGGCCTCCCCAGGGGATTCTCCCGGGTTTCCATCCTTGGAAGTCCCTCGTGGCTGGGTTTAAATGTTCCTTGTTAAGCTTGGGTTTATCCCGGTGACGAGCGCACCTGGTTCGTGCCGAAAGCCACGTGCTCAAAGATAAAACGGAAAGGGAAAAAAACAAACAAACAGTGGTAAACGAAAACGTATCTCCCTTTTTCTGGACAAAACCATCCTGGCCTGCTTCCTGTGACAGTTCTTTCTTCTGCTAACTTCCACACACTCTCCATGAATAAAATCCATTCACTCCCAGACATTCCCACACCTCCTTTGTCACTTCTCCAAATAAATTGGAGGTGTTTTGCAGCCTGCCCTGCTCCAAGCCCAGAAGGTCGTGGCTCACCTGGCACTGCATGTCCAGGTGATCCAGGAGTTCTTTCCTGCTGGAATTAAAGAGGTGGTGTCAGAGATTGGAGCAGATCCTGGGAGTACCAAAATGCACAAAATAACCCTTTTCAGGGCCAGCAGGAGGGAATGCCAAGCCTGTGTTTGCTTTTATTGAGGTAATTTTACTAAGGTGATGATTAAATGGTTGAATAAACAGTTGGAGGAGGGTGGGGAGAGAATTCCTGGTTTGTTCATCAGGGAAGATTTGGAGAGGAAATGGGTTTGCTGCTGTTACCATCTCGGGGGGGTTTAAAGAGAGAAAGGAATCAGCTCAAAAATGTGAATTGTATTGAATATTACTGGTTGAACAAAGTATTAGAAGATGGTGGTGGTGTAAATTTCTGAAGTGGAATGAAAACCCAGGTCTCACCAAAGTGTTCAAGAGGCCTCTCATTAACCCAAGCAAGAAGCTGCTCTGCATTCCTCAGCTTCCTCCTTTAAAATGGAGGGGAATTATAGAAAAGCTGAATTACAGACAAATAATGTTCTACCATTACTCTGGTCGTGGTTCCTGATGACTTTTAAGGATTTCTCCCATCCCTGGGGTAAAAAGGTTCAATTTTTTCTTACCTGGAGTGGTCACAACAAGCAGCTCTCAGTCCTTGTGTGGCTCTTTGCCTCGTCATGCTGACGCAGGGGGCATTTCCTCATGCAGCTTCTGAGACTTTGCACTTTCTTTGCACAGAGCAAAGGTCTGGGATTGCCTTGGGAATTCACTTCCCTGTCCCACTGGGCACAGGACACAACCCCTGGGGCAGGAACCCCTTGGTTCCCACCTTGGCTGGGGTTTCCACCGCTCCCAAAGGCTCCCGTGGAGTTCCTGTGTTAACCAGAGCCTGTGCTTGTAATTCCACTCAGCTCCAAGCTGAATTTCCCCCCAAAAATACAAATGCAACAGAGCAAATGAGTCAAAGCCCTGAAGAAAGGTCCCAGCATCGGCAGCCAGCTTGGTTCACATCCCTGGAGGAGCAGGAATAGGGGCATAACCCCACTGGGGACTCCTGTTCTCCTGGCATTCCCACTCTGGGGATGGCTGAGAGGCTTGGAGCCATAGAATTCCAAAGCCTCAAGTGACCCTTTTTCCCTTATCTAAAAGAGAAAAGGAAATTCCGTGTAGGCAAAGGCTGGAAAGCTGGGAAACGTTCCGTTCTCTGCTGCTGAAGGAGTTGTCCCTTCAGTTTGGTGCTTGCAGAAGACACAGCCTGCATTGAATTATTTATTGAATATCCATGATAAAGCCTGGAGAATGTTTTCTTCTTTAAGGTGAAGTCTCAGGTTGTGTTATCTTTGTGTTATTCCCTAAAACTCTGCATATGAACCTTCCCTGAGCCTCTTGCCTGAGCTCTCACAGCAGCACAGGGCTCAGGGGGGAGGTTTAACCCAGAGGCTGAAGGTCCAGAGAGAGGAATTCTGTTGGATTTCCAGGAGGATGGGATGTTCTTTCCATGAAACTCGTGTGAAATGTTGAGTGTTTTGTGTTAATAATATTTTTTTTAAATAAAAACGACTTGCCAGCCTGCATCCAGCTCTAGAACAAAACTGGGAAGAGGAATATTAGGATTTCTCCTCTTAGTAGTTTCGGGGATTTTGGGGTGAAAGCCCCTGTACACTGAATTTTCAAGAGCGGGTCGGCTGAGGAAGATGTCTAAAGGAACCTCTCATGTTCACATTTCAGTTTGTGGCTTGTTTTTTCCCTTTGTTTTGAAGCATTTTAATTGCTAAATCTGTTTTCTGTGTCTGTGCCAGCAATTCAGAGCAGCTACTCCTCAGAAATTGCTCCTGAGAGAAAAAATCCTGTGAATCCCCACAATTAGCTGGTTATTGCCTAAGCTTTTAATTATGTTTTAACCACATGGACCAAGTTTTGTTATTCCAGCTCTTGTTTTCTTCTTCCACAGATAATATCTTTAGTTCCCAGGTAATTTTCAGGGTGTGTGTGGTGGAATTTGTTCTTTTTGTAGGATGCATCACTGGGTGATGGATTTGATTGTAGGTTTTTATTTTTTTACCTTTTTCTTGCTCTTAATGTGTAGCAGGGTAAAAAAAATCTGTGTTTGAGCGTTGAACATCCAACATCCAAATCCTGCTAAAAAGGCAACGTCCATAAATAATGGGATGGATGGAAATGAGTGAAAATATTTGGAATAAAAGCTCTGGACTGCTGATATTGGGGAACCTCAATAACCACAACAAATAAAGATGATCAGTGGTCTCAACTATTAACATTATAACACAGGAGAAGCTCTGGGTCTAGAAGTTAAGAAGTAACAAAAAATTGGCAGATTTGGCCAAAAAAAGGCTGCAATCCCTTCCCTGCAATGGGAATTTTTCCTGGTGAAATGCACAGAATAAAAATAGTAAAATATAATTAAACAGGGAGGAGCAGAACACCAATCACTGAGGGTGAGGAGAGGAATTTGTTTTAATACAGGCAAGAAAATTGGGAATGGGACACGGCATTGGAGAACAAAACCCCCAAAAGAAGGAGTCTAGGAGGCTTTGATTTAATCACCTCCCTGCAAACTGTTGAAAACACAAATTAAACCAAATGAGCCTGGATTTGCTTCCCAAAACTACTTTATATATCCTAGAATTACAAAAACAGAAGAACTTTTGGACGCCAGGCTCAGAAGAGTATCTGACAACTTTTTGGGACTTGTTCTGAGAAAAAAATTCTCATTTTATTTAAACTGGAGTTTAAATAAAATTTTAGATTTCTTATTAAACTGGAATCACCCCTAGACAGGATGGCAAGAAGCTTTTCTTCTACTTATAAAGCAAATTCAAATATCCCCTTGATTTGGAGTTCATAGAAACATCCAGAGGGACTTTCCGCTGCTTGGGAGAGATTATAAGGAATCACTGTTACTTAAATTTCCAGCTTCTTTTTCCCATTCTTATTTCTAAATAATAACTTACTTTCCCTTGTTATTATTTTGGGGAAAGTGATTTTATTTCTATTCAGGTAAGCACTGTGAAGAATAAGGAAAATGTTCAGGGCTTGCTTGGACACAGCTTGGGGTTTTCTGGTGTTGCTTTACCTCTTAAAATTTGAATTTGCCAACAATCAAACGTCGTTCAGCTAACCAAGCCCTTACCTGGTTGGTGTTTTAACTGCCATGCAACTTTCTAGGATTTTATGTTGACAAAAGTCAGGGAGTTTGTAAAAAATTTATAACGAATTACTGTAGAAAGACGAGTCTTATTAAAGATATTATTGCGGAGAAAAACTGAATTAATTCTATGGGGTTTCCCACACACATTTAGCTCTTACCATCTGAAAATGGAACCAGTGGGCAGCTCCAGCCCTTGCTAGAGGGAGGATTGGAGGAAATAATGCTTTTTATTGAATTTTTAGCTTCCCAAATTCGCAGCTGAGCGTTTTCCTTCATTTGCAATGCATCTGCCACAGCTGCGAGTGGGGAGAGACGAGAGCAAGTGAGAAAATCTCAATTCCTGCTCCTGCACTCGTGTGCTGTTGTCTTTGACAGTTTTCTACTCAAGCACTGCTCTGCTTTCTGCTGACAGCTGAGCACATCACAACAGTTTCCTCCAAGTCATTTTCAACCCAGCAGTGCTGGGAAAATGCAGAAATCACAGGAGATGGGCAGGGGGAAGAGCCGAGGCTGAAATTGGGACAGGTATTAAGTTCTAAAAATTAAATTAAAAAAAAAAAAAGCGCCTAATTTTATTAAGTTTTTAAAAGCCTAATTTTATGGACTTCTGTTGTCCTATAAATAGTTCTGGGCTTTTTGCCCTTCCCCCAAAATTTTAGGGGCCAAGATTTCAGCTTTGTTGCTAATGAAAAACCCCCTTGGGTTTGATGGTGACCGTGGAGCGTGGTGCACAGGAATTATGGGCAGGCAGGTGGATATTTCCCAGCAGAGCACACTCCGTGGGCATGGAGTGCTGCATGCAAGGGCAGTTGAGGATTTTAACTGGTTCTGACGGGGATATTTTATTTATTGGCCCATTTTGGGTGATTTCTGTGCTGTCTCAGGGCACTGCAAGATCTCAAGGAGGAGAACGAGTGACAGCAGTTTGTGCTTAACTGCTGAATTATGGTTTCTTTGGAATTGGAAGCAGTGTAATAAAGGAGATATCAGATAAAGATCTTAAATGTTTTCCATTCCAGAAGGAAAAGGGGGAATAGGATTGTCAAAATGTGTAACTCCTGGTTCCAAGTGTGCAGGTGAGGGATGGGATAGGGAGTTACAGCAAGAGCTCTCTCTGGGGTCTTTAAGGACTCTGGGGTTGTGTTTTCCAGCAGCAATTTCACTGGGAAGTGAAGGCTCTGGAAATCACTGATTGAACAATCTCCCCACTGATGCAAACTCTGAGGTTTTATCTCTAATTTGTGATTAATTCCAGTTTCACCCCAGCGTGGCAGCAGCTCCGGGAGCCCTCGGGCGTGGCTGGCTGACCTCGTGGTGGCCGAGGTGTCACAGCCCCTTTGAGCTGTGGTAGTAATTAAAATATCAGAGTGGTCTAATGAGCTTTCGCACCCTCCTGATCTCGGGGCCAGGCGTGCAGGGAAACTCTCTCCACTCGCGCTGGGGTTTTTGAGAGGATCCTGCAGATTCCTTCTGCCTGAGCTGCGGCGTTTCACCGGGAGAGCATGGAGGTGGTGAGAGTTTGAGGGAGGAGTTCCTTGAGTGACCAGGAAGAGAAATGGGAGATTCCAACAAGGGTTTCCAAAACTTGAAAGGTTCGAAATTAGAAAAGCAGACGAGAAAATGTCCAGTCTAAGCAAAGCTGGCTGTGCTTTTAATGGATATGCAGAGAGAGGTTATTTACAAGGGCTGGAGGGACAGGACACAGGGAATGGCTCCCACTGCCACAGGGCTGGGTGGGATATTGGGAAGGAATTCCTGGCTGGGAAGCTGGGCAGGCCCTGGCACAGGTGCCCAGAGCAGCTGGGGCTGCCCCTGGATCCCTGGCAGTGTCCCAGGCCAGGCTGGACGGGGTTTGGAGGAGCCTGGGACAGTGGGAGGTGTCCCTGCCCTGGCAGGGGTGACACTGGATGGGCTTTAAGGTCCCTCCATGGCTTTTAAGTCCTCCCTTAAGGTCCTGGAGAATCCCACTCCAGGATTCTCTGAAAAGCAAGAACTGAGAAAGTGGAATTTATACCATTTATTTGTGCTCAGTTCTAAAAACGTTTCAGGTGTTAATGACTAATGAGCAAGTTCTGCACTTTCACTTTTCTCAGTGCTTCACACACCTGTTTTAGTGACTATTTTTTTATCCAAAAATTCCAGCACTGTGTTTCTGAGACTATTTAAATACTGGGATGTGTAATGGAGTGTTTCTCACAGGGAAGAGTTGTAAAGTAGCACTTGAAATATTCTTTTCTAATTAGTACACTCTAAGTGCAGTCCTTTTGGAAAATACATTTATGGTTAGGAAGAACAATTTTGAGATATTAATGATGAATATCTTCCACTCTGAGTTCTTTATTCTAAGTGAATCTCCTCGAACACAAACTGATTCCATAATACCCATTAATTTTATTGCCTTTGCTTAAGAACACCTGTTGAGCAATGCTTTAAAAAAAGGAACACAGCTAAAAACACACAGGAAAATGAACCTGCTCTGAAAAGAAAGTAGAATTAAAAATGCTCATAAATAAAATCAGTAATAATTTAAAAAAATTATATGCTATTTATTTGCTCACAAAACATTTCTTTGACCCTTTAAGAAAACAACAGCTCTGCTCTCTTTCTGCATTCTGGATATTTCTTCTTTTCACTGCATTGCAAAGAGTTCATTTTTCTCAACAAGTGGCAGCAGAACCTTTGGCAGAGTCTGGCTGCAGGAGCTGGGCTTGGCCTGGGCTTTTATGGCTTTTAGGCTGACTCTTCATCTTTTTTCACTCTGATTATTAAGGACTGTTGTTTTCTGAGCTCACACGTGCTTGAGTTCCCTGGATCCAAAATACCACATTTTTATGGAACTGGGAATTAAAGTTGGGATTTCCTTTTGGTGTTCAACTCCTGTTTGTATTTCTCATCCAAAACCTCCCGAGTGTCACTGCAGAGCCTGGGAGCGGTCACAGCAAACCCTTGGGTGGTGGAGGTTTGGAGTTTTGGGGTTTTGGAGTTTTGGGGGTGTTATCATCATTCTGTCCTTTGATCTGGGGCCAGACATTGGGAAGCTCTCACAGCTCCATATTGCAGTGAAAATGACTTTGCATGGATGTCCTCACCTGGAATATTGACTTGTTGGGATGGTATTTTGATTTCTGGTGCTACAGAGAAATTTATCCCTGACTGCAGCTGTAAATACTGTAAATACACCCAGCCCAGGACTTTTCCGGCCCAATTCCTGCTGTGCCAGGATGCACAGAAGCCAGGGGGGAATATTTGTTTGTGTTTTATTTTCCTGCTGAAGTCTGGCAGCTCATCATTCTCTGACTCCCAGCTTCTCCAGTCTGGATTGAAATAAGGACACATTTTCTGCCTCCTGCTCAGTATCCATCAAGACTTTTTTTTTTTTTCCTCAGGAGCAATTAATTAATTACTTAAATAATCTGGAGAAAGGTGTTGAATGCACTTTGGGCCTCTCAGAAGCTGGGGGTGATGGGGGTGAGAAAACAGAGCCATTTCTCCCCAAAACCTGGCAGCAATTTTCCAACTTTGAGATTTGCTGCCCAGCAAATCCTCTTCCATGGGGATCATTTACCTGAGCAGAATGGAAAACAGGAGCAGGAGTAAATTACAAACAGAGGTGAGGTCCACTGGAAAATACCCAAACTAGATTTGATATTCAGGAGAGTTCTCTAGAATAATTTCCTCCTGCCTGAATTAAAAATCTCTCCATGTGCTCCTTAGCACATCCAAGGGGGAGTGGTACAGCTGATTCTTCCATTGGGAATTTCTTACATCTGCAGGTTGGTCTTTGGGACTTCGCATGATTTTTTAAGTCCTTGGGGCATTAGTTCTAGATACTGATTTTATTTCTAAAAATAAATAAATAAAATTTGCTTTTTGTGAACAAGAAAGTTTTTGACCCACTCACCCAGAATACGATTTCCTCTGCTCCACAATTGCACTTTGCTCTCACCTCACCTTTTGTTACTTTATGATTTGATTTCTGCTCTGAAATGTGATAATGGCACTGGGAGAGAGGGGTGAGATTTGTTCTCTTGAGTTCAGAGCAGTGCAGAGTGTTCTGTGTTCATTTTGTACCTTTCGGAGTTGTCACAACAGTACAGCACTTAAAATATGGTAATTTTAGTTAAAAATGATGTAAAGGTTGGGCTCGGTTCTTGTCAGATGAGTGTGCTGGCAAATCCCTTTTTAAAGAGTGTTTGTTCAGAAAAATGGGAATTGATATTTAGTGATCATTGGTGCCTTTCAGTCTCTCATCCTAAGAGCTATATGAGTGACCACTGTCAATGCAAAAGTGCCTTAAGTAAAAAAATAATAATAATTTATATTTCAGCTTTGCTAAGGGGGTGTGAAGATACACAAATAAACATTTTTACTCTTTCTTTGTAGCCTTCTCATGGTAAATTTACCCAGTTGCCCTTTCTTTTCATCCCAAATGATGGATTTTAGACCAGCCCAATTTACATTTTTTCCTTTACAAATTGTGAATTCCTGCTGACCTGGAACAGTCTCATCATACCATGTATTTTTTTTAATTCAGGACTCCAAAACAATGCCTTGAATAATAATCTAAAATCCAAAACCCCGTGTATGAATTAAAACTGGAAGTGGATCATGGACTCAGTCTTTTACCCAACATCATTCCTGTGATCCTTCTTCCTGGTAGTTCATTCCAGCCTGGTCCATGACTAACTGTTAGTTTATGAGTTAAACTAACTCATAAACTGACCCATAAACTCCTGGGTTTATGCTGTTGAGAATCTGTGATTGTTTGTGAATTAAATGCTGTTATAACCCCTCTCCAGGAGCTTTAAGGGGAGTACAAGTGCACAGTACCCTGATCTCCGGTGGCGTGTGGCACAGAGTATCTGGAGCATCTCATGGCAGATCCATTCCTATTTTTCCAGCACTCCAGTCTGCATTCCCCAGCCCCTTTTCCCTGTGCTGGGTGTCCCGTGGCTGGCTGGGCTGAGCCTGGTGCTGCGTGGCCCGGAGGTGTCTCCCAGCGGGCAGCACCCTGTTCATATTCCTGCTTTTCCCATTCCAGGGGGTTTGGGCCCGTCGTCGTCGATAGCCATCGCTGGCACCAGCCAAGCTGCCATCACCAAGACCACGTCTGTGCTCCAGGACGGTGTCATTGTCACCACTGCAGCTGGGACCCCTCTGCAGCAGGGCCAGCTGCCCATGGGCGGCGAGTTCCCCTTCGCCGGCCACGAACACTCGCTCCACTTCCCGCAGAACAGCTCTGCGAGCAACAATCTGCCGCATCCTCTGAACCAGAGCCTCCTCAATTCCCTGCCTCTCTCTCTGCCCGTGAATCAGCAACATCTCCTGAACCAGAATCTCTTAAACATCCTCCAGCCTTCGGCAGGGGAAGGCAAGTCTGAGGTCAACCTCAACCCTTTAGGCTTTCTGAACCCGAACGTCAATGCTGCTTTAGCGTTCCTCTCCGGTGACGTGGACGGGCAGGTTCTGCAGCCCGTGCACTTCCAGCTGCTGGCAGCCCTGCTCCAGAACCAGGCCCAGGCAGCTGCCATGCTCCCCGTGCCATCCTTCAACGTGACCATCTCCGACCTGCTGCAGCAGCAGAACGCCCCGGCGGCCTCGGTCACGCCGCTGCCGGCGCCCGCNCCGCCGTGCCCGGCTTCGCGGGCACCGACCCCGCCGCCGGGCCCCTGCTCCTGCCCGCCGCCTCCGGGGCCCCGGCGCTCGTGGCCCTCAACCCGCAGCTGGTGGGGGGAGTCCTGAGCTCGGCCGGCCACCCCGAGGCGCCCATAGCCACCTCCTCGCAGGCCACCGCCACCACCACCACCACGTCGTCGGCGGTGGCCGCGCTGTCGGTGTCGGCGCTGGGCGGGGGCACGGCCGTGGTGTCCATGGCGGAGACGCTGCTGAACATCTCCAGCGCCGCCGGCAGCGCGCCCGGGCCCGCCAAGCTCGGCAGCAGCTCCGTGGTGCCCCAGCTCCTGAACCCTCTCCTGGGGACAGGCCTGCTCGGTAAGCGCGGCTTCGCGGGGACAACGAGACCCCAGCGGGCTCGGGGAGGGACGGTTTCAGGTTCTGCTTTTAGCTTCCTATTTTTATTTTTTTTTTTTTTTTCTTTTTTTTCCTTTGTGTTGTTGCAGCGCAAGGTCGCTGTTCTTGCGAGAAATTTAAACCGCGTTCTGCTTTCGTTCCTTAATGGTCGGTAGTGATCTCGGAAATTATTCATTCTGCCACCTAGACCTACTAGATCCTCCTGAAAATTGTGTGAGCAGTTGGATTTATTTCGTTGTTCAAGGAGTAGCAGCTCAGGAGCATCCGTGGGTCAGCTGGGAGTGCCTGTGGCAGCACAGGGTTGGTGGGAGTAGCTGTGGTGGAGATGACAAACAACCAACATCCCAAAATGGATGGATGGATCCATATTGATCCAAAACGTGGGATGAAAAACTCCTTAAATACAAAATTTGCCCTCCTGGGTGATGATTTTTCAGTTATTTTTACCAAAACCATATAATAGAGTAGGTACTCCTCTGTTTGTGGCCTACTCCTGGTGGTGATTAAATATTAAAGAGTACCTCACCCCAACCTAAATGGCTACAGTGAACTCAACGTACTTGGCATTTTCCATGCAAAATACATCAAACAGTGACTTCTTAAAATAGGAAATTTTAAGTAAAACACAAGATTTTAATTTTAAAAAAGAAAACCAGAAAATGGATGTATTTTAAGTCAGGTTCGACAGTGCAGGGGTTTTTTTCGGAGCTGAAACGTTCATGTGAAGTGAAATTTTTGTGTTATAGAAAATGTTAATTCGGCTCTTACTCTAGAATGGGAAAAAAAGTTGTTCAGAGTGTTGTGTGACATGGCTGAGCCAAAAGGCCTTTTCTCCTTCACAGCTGGTGAAAAACTCATTTTGTTTGGGATTTAAGTGATTGTCTCTTTCTCTCCCCTCCTCACCCCCCTCATCACCCCAGCACTGTTTAAGTGAGATTCCAAGGCCTGGAATTCCACAGAGGCTCCTCCTGCCATCCCTGGCTGTTCCAGGAGTCCTGTCAGGAGAGGTGCCACAAAAGACCCGACAGTGGAGAAATAAAGAGCAGGAGAGCCCCATTCCTAGAGGATGGAGGGGAGCAGGGATGTTTTCCAGAGGTTTTCGTGGCAGTCAGTGAAATTGGAGTGCGGGGAATTGCTGAGTGGTGTTTGCCTGTGCTCTCCTTGCAGGGGAAATGTCATCTCTGAACACTGCTCTGAACAACCATCAGCTCAGCCATCTCCAGTCACTCCTCAACAACAATCAGATGTTTCCTTCAAATCAGCAGCAGCAGCAGCAGCAGCAGCACCTTCTCCAGGGCTACCAGAACGTGCAGGGCTTTCAAGGCCAGCCCCAAATTCCTGGCCCAGCCAACAACCCAAACCCCATGGCGTGTCTGTTCCAGAATTTCCAGGTAGAAAACACAATTAAATCAATATTCAAGCAAGTGTGCAGCTCTCAGGAGGTAAAATTCCATCCTCCAGAGTTTGGGTTTCTTTGCTGATTAAGACAATATCGTTTATATAATTACATGTATACAGTATACGATATATTCTTTCAGTAGCTGATGGATTTTGTAAATCCAGGAGCATGTTTTGTTGTAATTTTATGCCTTTCTCCTTAGGAATTGGGTTTTATTGCTTTGGGAAGAGTTAATGCTGCATGTATTGAAAATAAGTTTCTCTATATGCTGACAATCACTATAGAATTTTAACAGAAAACTCTTTTCCATCCCACAGAAATGATCCTAAATTCCTGTTTAGCCCATTCTGATAATTCAGCAGTGAGAAATAAATACTGATAGCACTTTGCAGTAATTAGAAACTTAAGAAGTTGTTATAAGTGACTGTGTGCACCAGTCCTCTCGTATTCCCACTGGAATGGGATGGAAGAGCTGGGATGGGGATTGTGCACCCTGGAAAAACAGGGATTGGAGTGAATGAACAATTACAAACTGGGCAAAAATGAGACTTCCCTGCTCTCCACATAAGGCAGTTATTCCTAATGCAGGTTGGCTATCAACAGGGCAAAAATAGGTGACAAGCCCAGGGTGCAGACAGGGATTTGTTGTTCCTCAGTGTTGCTGCAGACGTGCAGGTGTGAGGAGGGGAATGCAGAGGGGGCCAGGCAGTGCTGTCACCCTTCCAGGAGGAAAAAGGAGCTGTGGAGAAGTTGCCCTGGAAAATCTCAGTTCTCTGCCTGTTCCCTCTCTTGTAGGAATTTTGGTCGCTTTAGCCCAGTGATTTTTTGTGTCGCATTTCCAATTATATAAATAGTCACAGTAGGTAGTTAAAGGGCTTTTGGAATATTTTCCCAGTGGTTTTCACGGTTTTTGTTGGAGGGCTCTTGTTGACATCGAGTTCCCTGCCTGTGGATGTGACAAGGAGCAGGAGGAGCTCGGATGGTTGAATCTGGAGGTGCCAGTTTGCTGTGGCAGGGCCTGGCTTAGAGCACGGGGATGTGGGATATTGGGGGCTGGAGTCCATGAGATCCCATGGGAGAGGCACACAGCAAAGGGGAAAACAGGAATGTGGGCCGATTCCAAAAGCACAGTGATGGCATTCAGGAATTCATTGAGGAGCACACTGGGACGGAAGCAACGTTGGGATCTGGGAAGGGGAGAAAGGGAGTAGTTGAGAGCAGAACTCAGAGGCTGTGGAGTTGAGGATCTCCTCCTCTGGAGAGGAGACCCCACCTGGATGTGATCCTGTGCTCCAGCAGGAGGTTGGATTAGATCAGCTCAGCTGGAGAAGAGAAGGCTCCCGGGAGGCCTCACAGCATCTTCCAGTGTCTGGAGGGGCTACAGGGAGGCTGGAGAGGGACTGGAGAGACAGGACAAGGAGGGATGGGTGAGGGATGGGTTCAACCTGAAAGGGAGGAAATTTGGGTGGGATATTGGGAGGGAATTGTTCCCTGTGAGGGTAGGGAGGCCCTGGCACAGGGTGCCCGGAGCAGCCGTAGCTGCCCCAGGATCCCTGGAAGTGTCCGAGGCCAGGCTGGACAGGAGTTGGGGCACCCTGGGATAGTGGAAGGTGTCCCAGCCCATGGCAGGGATGACACCAGGTGGGCTTTAGGGTCCCTTCCCACCCAAACTGTCCTGTGTCTCTGAATCAGAAATACTGAATCAGAAATACCTTGGTGAAGTTGTTCAGGACTTGAGAGAAAACAGGAGCCTGCTGACGCAAAGTCTGAGACGGTGGTTTTGTTTTCCTCTAAATCAGGCTTTTAATTCTCTTTCTGCCTTGTTCAGCGTGAAAATTTGTACCTGGCGTATAACAAAAAGCAAGGTGCTGTAATGAGTAACCGCAGAGTTTATCTGCTGAAATCCACCTTGAGTGCGAACAGCAATTCCCATCTCCTGCTCTCCTTTCCCCAGGTGAGGATGCAGGAAGACGCCGCCGTCCTCAACAAAAGAATGATCGCCCAGATGGGAATGGCGCCGGTTCCCGAGAGCTCCAACACTCTCCTTCCTCCCTTCCAGGAGCCCCCCTGTGACCTGCAGCAGAGACCTGACCCGTCCCTGGGCCAGCAGGCCAAGGACACCCCCAACGCCGCCGCCACGGGCGACGCCTCGGTGGACGCCATCTACAAGGCGGTGGTGGACGCCGCCAGCAAGGGCGTGCCGGTGGTGATCACCACGGCCGGCTCCAGCTCCGCGCAGCCGAGCCCCATCCCCGCCCTGAGTGCCATGAGTGCCTTCACAGCCTCCATCGGGGACCCCCTGAACCTCTCCGGCGCCGTC
>WAAG01074511.1:33896-64114 GCA_013390105.1 Tichodroma muraria
GGGCGCGGGCGCGGCGGCCGCGGCGCGCGGGTCCCGAAGGGCTCGGAGCACGGCAAGAGCTCCGGTGAGGGGGATGGGTACGAGTACTACAAACCAGCCACCTGTAACACGCCCAAAAAGCAGTGGGAAGGGGAGCAGAGCCCCGTGGGGGAGATCAACAGGTGGAAATGCGAGGAGTTCCTGGAGCGCTCCGCCCATATCCACAGCAGCCCGTGCCACGAGAGGCCCAACAACGTCTCCACGCTGCCGCTGCTGCAGGGGG
Source organism: Tichodroma muraria (assembly GCA_013390105.1). Taxonomy (NCBI): domain Eukaryota; kingdom Metazoa; phylum Chordata; class Aves; order Passeriformes; family Sittidae; genus Tichodroma; species Tichodroma muraria. Next base: position 34,159 of record WAAG01074511.1, read on the forward strand.
AGCAGCACCAGGCCCTGCTGGCGCAGCGGAACTGTCAGAGCGAGAAAATGCTGGAGGAGAATTTCAGGTATAACAATTACAAAAGAACTATGATGAGTTTCAAGGAAAGACTGGAGAACACTGTGGAACGATGTGCACACATCAACGGGAACCGCCCGCAGCCGAACAGGGGCTTCGGGGAGTTGCTCAACGCTTCCAAACAAGACCTGATCCTGGAAGAGCAATCTCCCAGTTCCTCCAACAGCTTGGAGAGTTCCTTAGTGAAAGACTACATCCATTACAATGGAGATTTTAATGCCAAAAGCATTAACGGGTGCGTGCCCAGCCCCTCGGATGCTAAGAGCATCAGCAGCGAGGAGGACCTGCGGAACCCCGAGTCGCCCTCGTCCCACGAGCTCATCCACTACAGGCCGAGGACGTTTAACGTGGGCGACTTGGTCTGGGGCCAGATCAAAGGACTGACTTCCTGGCCTGGCAAACTTGGCAGAGAAGAAGAGGTTCACAATTCATGCCAACAGAACGCTGAGGAGGGGAAGGTATATTTATGTCTCTATGCACATCTCTCTCTCTCTGTCCCCTCACCGGCACACAAATCAAAACTTTTGTCTTAATTTTGTCTCTTCTTTCAGCAGCACAAATGGCTTTTTTTTCATAGCTGTAGCTTGTAGAGCTGAATTTCCCCTTGATTTCCTGGCAGGGCCGCGAGACAGGTTAGATTTGGGCTTTGCTAAATGATTTTTTTGGTGTTGACAAAAGAAGTGGTTCTCGCTTACGTGGTGTGTTCAGACAAATTCCTGGCTGTGTCCAAAGCATCTGATACGGAAATACCTGAAAGTGTTGAAACTGCAAAAAGGAGAAGTGGCCTAATCAGATGGAGGAATCTTTAATGAGTGAAATCTTGCAGATTGACACACACTCCTCACAGGAAATGCACACACATTTCCAACTCTGAAGGAGGTTTTGATCATCATTTAGTAATAAGGAAAGTGTTCCAATTCGCTCTTTCGTACTAAAATTCTCTTTTTTGTGTCAATAAATCATGTGCTTGTTGGGGAATATACAGGAAATACAGTTATCAAGGAGTTACTGGTTATTTTATTATGGAAAATATTCCCAAATCTGGTCTCCACTGCTTATGTAACATTTTATCTTTGTAGTTCTTATAAGATGCTGCACATCTTCCACTTACAAATATTTTTGAGTGCCATTTTACAAAATGCAGATTTTAAAAATGCATAAGCAGAAAGGGGAGATTTAAGGAAAATAGGTGTTTGTCAGTGACACAAAGAAATCAAATCACTTAAAACTGAGGAGATTGGGTTGGACCAAAGCGTTCCTTTCCCCAAAATTCAGCCAAGAGCAGATACCCAGAGGAGAGAAGGGACAAGGAGCCCAGCCCATCCCACCCGTGCCACGGGCAGGGACACCTCCCACTGTCCCAGGCTGCTCCAAGCCCTGTCCAGCCTGGCCTTGGACACTTGCAGGGTTCCAGGGGCAGCCCCAGCTGCTCTGGGAATCTGCCAGGCCCTCCCCGCTGGAGCTGTTAATCCTGGATGCTCTTGAGCCACTGTGGTTTCACCCCCAGAGCAGGAGAATTTCAGTCTCCCTTGGCAGGCGGGAGTGCTGAATATTCCAGAGCTTTTCCATGGTTTAATCCATCCCAGCCCAGACCAGGGCAGTGTTTCAGAGCTCATCCGTTAGGAAGCTCAGATCCCTGAGTTACAAGTCAGGAAGTGGAGGCACAGAAGAAGATCACAGACTTTTAGGGATGAAAAAAACCTGGAAGAATTCCATGTTCAAAATCCCTGTCTGTGTGTGTGTCAGGAACACAGGAACAACATTCCCATTCCCAGTGTGCTTTGGGGATTAACTTCAGAATCTGTGTGTCCAAATCTCTGTGAATGTTTAATAGAATCGAAGGGTTTATTCTGTAGAAGTTCTGTAAAGAGAGGAATTTTCTTACCTGCATTCCTGAGCAATTTCACGTTTCCTCCCTAATGTGTGGATAGCAGAATGTGCTGTTGGTTTTGTGCAAAACTCCTTTACCCTGGTGGGGTTTCTGTGCATTGCATGGGAATTGTGGGATGGTAAATCCAGTGGAACCCATTTTACTGGATACTGAAGCAAAAAACCAGGGAAGCAGATCCTTGGAATGCTCACAGCAAGGTGGAGACCAGTCCGAGTTCTTTCTCCATGAGGAATTCCCACATCATGGATCACCACCTCTGGCGTCAGACCACCTCTAATCAATCATTTCCAATTTAAAAATGAAAGAAAAGTGTTTAATTCCTTCATCAAGAAGTGCAGAGTGAATGGCCATTCCAAAGGGCAGGAGTTGAGGGTGGAAGGTGGGATGCACAGGGAAAAACCCACAGCAAACCAGAAGAAATCACCTGGAAAACCACAAAGAAACACCCTGGAAAACCACAAAGGAATAACCTCGAAAACCAAATGTTCTTCAGGAATTCTGCACCAGTCTGTGGTAGGAGTGACCTGCAGCACTTGGGAAAATTCCTTTTTTCTCTGGAGCTTCCTGAAAACATCTTGTAAAGTCTTTGTGTAACCAGATGTGACCCTCCTGTGTTGTGTTAATTTGCTGTTGGGATTTGTACATTCTCTGGTCTTTCGATTGTTTATTATTTGATTTTTGTTTCCATTTAAAAGTCTTTGGGCATTCAGGTATTTAATGGAATAATGGATCTGTTTGGAGGATCCAGACAGGAGAAGGAGGAATATTGCACTTCCTTTCCTTGGGTTTTGGCTACTGGAAATTAGAGGAGCCCAAGGAAGTGCAGCAGAAGTTTCTGGGAAGAAAAGGAGCCAGCCTGAGTCTAATCCCAGACCAGAGGAGTTGTATCTCATTAAGCAATTAATTTGATTATTACCCACCTTGATTATTATTCATCACCTAAACAGGACCAGAGCAGTCAGAGGTTTTGTGGGAGCTTTTCGTGGTGAATTTTAACAGGGCAATTCCTGGGCTGGTTAAACTGGGCTGGTTAAACTGGGCTGGTTAAACTGGGCTTTTCTGGTTCTGCAGGCCAAACAGGGAGGATTCCTCCCATCTGTGTGTGTGATGTGGTGTTCACTGGCCTGGTGTTGATATTGATGATTATTAATTGTTTTTTCTCTCGGAGTTGCTTTCCATACCCCGTTTTGTAGCAATTTGATACTTCTTCCCAAAAAACCCAAGTGGTTTTTTACGTGTAACCATCACAAAATGCCACTAATGAAGATTTGTTTTGTTACTTTAAGAGGTCCTTCATTTCCCAAACATGATATTAATTCTTGATAACATTATTTACATTGAACTTTGCAATTTCTCTCCTGGCAGCCCCTGGCAGTTTGTTCCTCAGGTACACATTTCTGTCATGGATAGGGATAATTCCTTTTTTGTCCTTAGGAAAGCTCCCCAGGTTCTCAGTTTCCTCTGAATTTGTATTCTTCCAAAATCCAGTGAGGGGAGGGGTTATTGGAAATATTTGCATCAAAAGTGAGCAGGTTTTAAGGGAAGACCACTACAATTTGTGGCATAATTCAATTTATTTCATGGAAATTGAAATCTCAGCTCCCCAGGTGCAGATTTCTCCATTAATGACTCCGGAAGTGCCTGCATCAGCACATTTCCAATTTCTTTAGCATAGGTGTGACTTCAAGACATTGAAATTTGGTCTAAATGTGTAATTTTGGGCCATATTTCGAGAGATTTTGGCAACTGGTCGCTCATTACCTCCACCTTGTCGTGTTCGCACGTCAGATCCATGGTGAATATAAATTATTTGGGAATTGGGAGGCTGAATTTGGAGGGAATTTGCATTCCCACTTCACTTCCAGACTGTGTATAGGCACACACTCAATAAATTTGTATTTATGTAAAAAGTCAAGTGATATGTAGCAAAAAAACAGGAACTGAACCATTGATTTTCTTTAGGTTGATGTGTTCTAAATATCTGATTCTGTTGTTTTTACCAGCAGGAATGACTGAGCCAGATCAAAATAATAGAGTGAAGTGGCTTCATGTTTTGAGATGCAAATGATGAAATTATAGAGATGTTATAATTAATTTTCTGCTTGTATTGTTTACACTGGGACTTACTGGTGCCTACACAGTGGCTGAAATTGCTTAAATTTAAAATATTCAAGATTTAAATTTCCAGTTCTCTTGAGCACGAGCCCAAATTAATCCCTGATCGCTGAAGGAAAATAAAAAATAATTAAAATAACTGATTTTAAGACAAATAAATAAGCTGGATAAAGCTCTGGTGAAGATTCCTGCATTCAGTAGGCAAATGAGGATTTCCTTCAGGAATGGGAATGAATTTGGCCGTGCCACGAATTGAACAGAGACCTGGAATTCCTCCCCCAGAAACGGTGTAAAAATGGGATCCTCAGTCCCAGGCACTCGGAGTTCCAGGTGTGCATTCCAGGGGTAAAATCCATGTGGGAAAGCGAGTGCAGAGTGGGACACTCCACCAGCACTTCCAGGAAAGGTCTTGAAAAAATTCTTTTCCTCCGTTTTGTTGCCACGAATGTCCCGGATTTGCGTTCGTGCTGTTGCTGCTGCTGCGAAATCCCAATNGCAGGCGTTGTTCCTGCCCTGCTGGAGGAGGATTCCCGGGCTGGCAGTGCAGGAAAGGTGGGATTTGCTGCTCTGGGTAACGAGGTTTGGTGTCCATCCCTTCCCCAGGTGGAGCCGGAGAAGCTGAAGACACTAACGGAGGGGCTGGAGGCGTTCAGCCGCGCCAGGAAGAGGAACAGGAAGTGAGTCCATCCTGCTTCCCCCCAAAATTCCAATCGTTCCCTTTCTCTGCTGCTGCCATTTTGGGGCAGCTCAGCCAAACTGAGGGGATCATTCCTTGGAATTCCTCGTGCTGGCTCTGGAATCTCCTCTGTAAAATATCGCACTTGCGGGAGCTTCTGGAGGGATTCCTAAGCTGCAGCAAAAAAGTCATTCCATCCAAACTGTCCTGACCAAACCACGTTTTTAACCTGACCTGACCTCCTCCCCTCTCCCCGTGGCAGCTGAGCACAGGCTTATTCTGAGCAATTCCCTTTATTCCCACTGCTGAGAAGTGTGGCAGGATTTTGGGGTCTGGCTGGCTGAGCTCTGGGTCACACCTGTGTCAGCAGCTCGGGTTTATCCAACTTTCACCTTTTAGTGACAAATACCAGCACAGGAAACTGTGAAACAGCAAATATTGGGACATGAAACATCAGGATGGGCAAAAAGAGGAAAATTACTGAGTTTTGGGAGGGGAAAAAAACCCTTCTGGACATCTTTAAAAGGATGACAGAGTAGGAATTGTGCTGTCATTGGGTTTGTTCTGTGATGGTGCTTGCTTACTGTCATAGGGAAAATACATTCTTAAATCTGTGAGAATTTAAACTCAGCTCTGAACCACCACAGGCTGAAAGGGATTAACTAATTCCCTCTCTTCCCCTCCTTTTAAGGGGTGAGCTTTGCTTTTATTTCTGTGTCCCACGGGGCCAAAGAGAAGGAATTCTTATACCAATGGGACAGTGGTGGTGGCTGTTTTTTCCAGCATCATCCTCAAAGTATACCTTCCTGGATTTTAACACAGAGCACAGAAGGGCTTTGGGCGACTTCCCAGTTATTTATTCATGTCCCTGAAGTGAAATCGGTGACTCAAGGACAGCAGGAGCAGATTTAAAGTGGTTAAAGCTGACACAGACTTCTGCTTTACAGCCCTTACAGAGGTTTTCCTCCATATTTCAACTTTCTTCCTAGTTCGAATCCTTTGGTGGACGTTTCCTGGTTTCCCCATGCCCTGCTGTAGATTTATCTGGCAAAGTTCATGGGTTTCTTTCTGGTTTGTGATGTACTATTGGATTTTTATCCAGGTTTTTTAAACATTTAGGGTTAAGTACGGTTGCTGCACGTAGAGCGCTCCTCACGCAGGCCCAGAGTTGGTTCAGCAGGCCAGGATTGGTATCCAAGTCCTTGAAATGGCGTTCACATTCCATAACTCCATGAGTTCTTTATGTCCCAGTTCCATCTCAGCTCAGCTGTTCCGTTCCTGCTGGAGCCACGTGCCTGCTTTGCTCCCCAGGCCATGGCACAGATTCCTCAGCTCTCCAGCTGTGCTCTCCTGGAGCCTTCCCTTCCCAGCCCCTGGCCTGATGCAGCGCTGCTCTTCCCGGGCTCTGGAGTTGGCCCTGCTCCCCCGAGCACGAGCGTTCCCGGCCCGCTGCACACAGAGCATCTTCCAGGCCTCACCCCCCAACCCCAGTGGCTCCTTCTCCTGGGGTTTCCTGCTCCTTTCCTAGTTCCCATATTTCTCTTTAGTCAGGAATGTGCCACTTCCATTGCCATCCCCACCAGTGCTGCTCGGGATTTTCAGGTTGGAGTCTCATCTCCGCTGTCCCCCCTGCTGGGCACGTGCCATGGGCAGGGTTGCACCGAGGGCCAGGAGGGGAAGAACTGGTGAAGCTTCCACTGCCTTCCCAACTTCCAGGGTTGATTTATATTGGATCTTGGGCAGGAATCCTTCCCTGGGAGGGTGGCAGGCCCTGGCACAGGGTGTCCAGAGAAGCTGGGGCTGCCCCTGGATCCCTGGCAGTGCCCAGGGCCGGGTTGGACACTGGGGCTTGGAGCACCCTGGCACAGTGGGAGGTGTCCCTGCCTGTGGGGGTGGGATGGGATGGGTTTTAAGGTCCCTTCAACCCAAACCATTCCAGGATTCTGTGATGAAAAGGAAAGGGTTTTTATAGGAAGTGTCTCTGTGAGGGACAGGCCTGGTGTCCCAGCAGGGGACAAGGTGCTTCCTTACCTGTCTGTGCCGTCACCTTCCTCACGACAGACAGGGTTCTCCTCCTCCTCCTTCTCCTCCTCCTCCTCCTCCTCCCATTTCCTCATCTCCCACCATGTTCAAGTGGGACAACTCTTTAAGGAACAAATGGACTCCATGGAATTGTCTCTGGAATGAAATGTGCTTGGAGCTGCCCCGTGACCTGGGGTAATTTGGGCCTTCACCCCACCTCTCCCTCAGCCTGTGGGGCGCTGCCATTCCAGGGTAAAACTGGGGATATTTAAGATAATTAATACAGTTTATTGAAAGTTAGAAGGATATTTAACTTTTCTCCTGTAATCCCAACACAAACTTTTACTTTCCAAATATTGTTACAGGTCTGATCTTCCTCCCTGTGCTCCCAACCTGGGAGGCTGCAGGATCAGAACATTCCCAATGAATTCATGTGTTTGTTATTCACTTTTTTCAAGTTTTCCTTCTGTCCTCAAGAATTACTGATGGCTTTCATCTTTTCTCCCTAGAAGTGGAAAGCTAAATAACCATTTAGAAGCTGCTATACACGAGGCCATGAGTGAACTAGACAAAATGTCTGGGAATGTAAGTTCCTTTTCCTTGGGAATATTCTCCTTTTCCATGTTTCTGTGTGTGTGTTCATTGGAGGGAGGCTGGGTTCGAGTGGCTTTCTAACAAATTCTGGGTTTATTTTCTGAAATAATGAGGAATTTTCAATATTTCCCCTGCATTAAAAACTGTTTGCAAAGGTCTGATGGTTTTGAAAAATGGCAAAAGTCGTAGGATTTTAGGTGCATTGCAAATTTTATTACTTTTGACAAAAGAGATTTCCACATGCAGCCTGATAATACTTGGATGAGTTCCAGTCCTGCTCGTGTTCCATGGGGCTCCTGTGGCTAATGACACAAAATCAGGCTCATTTGTTTCTCAGTTGGAGTAGCAAGGCATTGAAACCACTTTTGAAAGCATCTTTCTTTCGAGTGCAAAACTCTCGGAATTCAGTTTTCCCCATGAGAAATGAAAGATATTGTCATGAAAGGTAAGTTTTAAAACAAAAAAAAAAAATTATTTCTAATATCACACCCAAGAGTGGTTTTTCCACGCTAATTACACTGTTATTGTGTAACTCCAGCATCTTTCCAATAACAAGTTTGGTTTATAAAATATCCTCATTTTTATTTCTAAAACGTGGCTGTAATTTCATTACAGCCCATCTAAAAATAAAAATTTATCACAGCACATGTAACCTCCCACATCTTCAGTTTGGTCATTAATTATTCAAATTATTAATTATAAAATGTTTGAACACAGGGGGAAAAAGGTTTTTTGCTGATATTCAGTGCTCAGGACTGAAGATGTGCAGGTTTGGAAGTTACAGTAACACTTTGGGGAGCTTCTGGAGTGTAAAAAAGGAAATAAATTTATTTATATATTTGAAGAACTGGAGGCTTAGAGCTGATTTCAGACCCAACAAGAAATATTTAAGAAGTTACTCAGTAGCTTTTAAGTAACAACCCAACCAAATCTTCTGTTGAAGCTGGATTTTACAAACTGAGATTTGAGCTTTGATTTAAAACAACGTCGTCGTGTTTCCTTCCTTTGGAAGGACAAGGAGAGCAGGAGGTGGCTGTTGGTCTGGAACAAATAAATTCGGGATGGGTGTTTGGGCTGGCCCATCCTGCTGCCAGCTTTTCCCACCCATAAATGCAGGAATATCAGAAGCTGCCTGCCCTGGGCGTCGGGAGCAGCAGGAAGTGCTCAGGGGAGTGCTTTGCTTGGCTTTGCTGCTCGGGTTCTTCTGTCACCCGGACTGATGGACCTGCAGTGCCTCGACTGAGCCTTTAATTATGTGGGCACAAAGTTTGGGATCAGGGCACATTTCCAGAGGGATTATCATTCCTAGAAGCACTCCCGGGGAATCAGCAGCTCTTTTCAGTGCCTGGCAGCTTTTGCAGCTCCTGCTGCTCAGCCCCAGCCAGTGTGAAATGGGAAACATGTGCAGCAGGACCGTCAGCTCCAAGAGGGAATTCTGGCAGGAGCCGGTGGAGGCAGGGAATGTCAGTGGCTGGAGAGCTCGGGAAGGAGCCCAGGGAGCTGCTGAGGGATTGGTTCCTCTGCTGGGAGCTGCAGCTGCTGCCGACAGATGGTGGTGGAATTCCACACCAGCTCAGCCTTCCTCCTCCTCCTCTCTCTCCTGCTGCTCCTCCCTGAGCAGCCAGCGATGCCGAACTCGGGCTCTCAAATCCATCCAGCGTTAGCTCGGAATTGAATGTTTCCTTTTAAACACAAGGAGTTTCCTGAACATCCCTCATTCCTCAATAACAGCCCTGAGCTGGACTTCCCCAAATTCCCCTGTTAGCAGCGTTTTCTCACCGTCTCCTTCCCACATTTTATCACTCTGGTCACTACGGTGTATGAAAGCTTGTCAGTAAATTTGGCATTATTGCAGTTTGGGGTCAGTCCCTGATTAGGGAGCTCCAGTCCCTGGTTAGGGAGCTCCAGTCCCTGTTTAGAGGGTTCCAGTCCCTGTTTAGAGGGTTTCAGTCCCTGATTAGGGGGTTTCAGTCCCTGATGATGTGGTTGTTTCCCAGCCACTGCAGCTGCTGCCTCTCTCCAAGGTTTGGGATGCACAGGCTGTGGAATCAACCTTTTCCTGCCAGTTCCTCAAAGCTGTTGTTGAAGTCCCTTTATTCTGTGTAGCTTGAAATGCTAAGAGCTGGTTCCTGACAGCCCCTCGAGCCCTCCTGCAGCTCCTCGATGCTCTGACCACTGTCCTTTGCTAACTTGTGAATGTACTTATTTTTAGGTCCACCAAATCCCGCAGGGAGACAGACAAGTGAAGCCTCCAAAACTCAAGAGGAGGAAGATCTCTAGATAACATTGAATGTCTTTGTTACTGGTCCAGTCCTTATCACAGTGAACGTGCACATGAGTCTATCTGTAGGTATTGATCCAGACGTGGGTCTGTCAATATTTCTGTGGAGACAGCTCGCTGCCATCGCAGGGCACCACGAGGAGCAGTGGTACCAGATTTTGGATGATTAGGAGGGATAGAGGTTGCTGGATAAGCCAATCAGAAATCTTGAAAGGTTGCAGTAACAATGTCAGATGATTACTGAATTTTTTTTTTTTTCTATAATACTAAAAATTGTGATTATAAGAAATAGTCCAAATGTTTCTGAGAAATTTTCATTGTGTATATAGATAATACAGAATTTCATGGTGATATCTGAACTGTAAATATTGTACAATATTGTCATGTACAAGCGTACCTAATGCACACTTTATCTTTTATTGTACAAAAAATAGTGTACAAAATTCTTTGGTTTCTATTGAGTACACATACAAGAGACTACCAGTGTAAAGTGATAAATAAAAATACAGCCTAAATGCTTTTATATGATAATGTAAAAGATGCTGTTTTTGTATTTAACAGCAGAGAGAAGGCATGATTATGTAATACCTTAATTATGACATCCACTTCACGCCACTGAGTGTTCATTGCTGTCTGTTTGGAATGAACCTTGCCTGGAAGTGCTGTACTCCAGTTCAGGCCTCTAGGAGAGCGCAGCCTCGCAGATTCCCAACGGGATGTGGGATCACAGCTCTAATTAAGAATTCAAAGGCTGCAACCCCTCGGTTGCGTTTTTATTTACTTAGCTTTGAACGTAGAACGCTGTAGATTTGATTAAAAAGGACAGAAAAGGAAAAGAGTAGAGGGACTATTTTTAGGCAGCCATTTCTGTAGGAGAAGTTTCATAGCCACCTGAGGAACTAAAGAGTCGACACCCCTGTAACGTTGAGCCCCTCCAACCACCCCCTAGATTAATTAGCTTCAATTATCTAATGTCATTAACACGGTGTTTCCTCGGAAGGGGGCAGAGGCCCTGCTTTCAGGAGTGATCAGGATTGATTGCTATTGATTACCTTTGGTTTGGCAGTAGGATGAAAGGGCAACGCTCCGCAGCGTCCGGGAAAAGCAATCCCAGGATCCATCTCGCAGTGTTAAAACAGGAAAAAAGTTAAGGGTGGCTTACAAAACTATTAGCAACAGTAATTTTTATCAGTATTATGTAACATATCAGATTTATTTTATTTAAAAAGAATTATTTATACCATTAACAGATTCTTATATATATTAATGTGGCTGAAATGCGCAGGTTAAATCTATTAACCAAATTATTTATGTTATATTAAGTGAGAAATGTGAAACATATGTAGAAAAAAAAAAAAATTAATACACTACAGATTTAAAAGTCTAAAGCTATGAGCCATTATAAAATTAACGAACGGAAGTGTAGCACAACATTCTTTCCATTTGATTTCATTTTTCTTTTTCACACGGACGGTGGTGACGGTGAGGGAGGCCGTGGCATCCTCCGCCCGTGAGGCTTCCCCAGGTAACTCCCGGCTCACCGTTCCCAGCCCCGGCTGGAGCTTCGCCTCCAGCGCGGGGCCCGGGACCGCCGCCTACCTCAGATTTCCTTCTCCCCGAGTCCCGCTGCGGCTCTCTGGCCGAGGACCGGCAGTGATCGGCACCCGGGCGGCGGAGGATGCCGGGGATCCGGGGGATCCCGGGGGTCGCGGCTCCTTCTCCTGCCGGCCGAGCCCCGCCCGTGCGCGCCCGGGGCCGGCGTTGGCCAGCGGGGCTCGGTGCCCGGGCTCGCAGCTACCTCGGGGCTCCCGGGCTCGCTCCTCGGTCCCTGCTCGGAGCCCCTTCCGCGGGCAGGTTCGTTTGTCTCCTCCGTCCTCACGCGGAGCCCTTCCCGGGGGTTCCGGCTCCCGTTTTTCCGTCGCGCGTGGCCGTGTCCCGGTGGCCCTTGGCTCTTCCCATCCCTTCCCGTGCGCGTGGAGCCCCCGTCCCTCGGGATTTCCTTTGCCTCCTGCCTCTGCTTCGTGTCCCAGAGCTGAGTTTGTGTCTCCTTCGGCCCTTAGGTTTGTGCTCCCTCCCCGCTGTTTTACTTTACATCCCTAAGATTATGTAAAGTATTCTCGTGCACTTGATTTCCTCGGTTAATAATGGCATTGATGTGGGTGCTAGGAGTAGTTTGTTTCAGTCCATACCAATTTTTTATTTTTTTTTCCTCTCTTTTAGAGTTTTTATGGTTTCATGTAAGCAGTTAATGTAAATATTGTGAGCATTACAGGTCATGCAGTGTTGTAACATTTTAAGAAATGTTGCACCGACTTTACGATTAAAAAACTGGTCACTCATACTTGAATTTTGCCCATAGAGCCATTTCTTTCTCTTTGCATTAAAGCATAATCTACTTTTTTGATGGAGGCCCAACCCTTCTTTCTACCTTATTATTTTTTGTTTAATAAATCTCTATTTTTTCTAATAGAAGACTTAAAAATGAAAATTTAAAAAAAAAAAAAATACTTTTTGCCTACTTTCTAATTTAAGAGAGAATTCCTATATTTAAAAGGTGGAGAAAAAAACAAAAAAAAANTGACTGTTAAAAAAAATTAAAAAGAGGAAAAAAAAAAAAAAAAAAAAATAAAAAAAAAAAAAAAACAACAACAACACACATACACAAAAAAAGTACTCCATTGTGGAAAGTGGAAACACCACTGGATTTGTCATTAACATGGCACAATCACCCGAAAGTGGCTGAGTACAGCGAGCCCACGCCGCCGATCAGGACCTCGGTAGATTTAGGGAACGCCGTGATTCCTTGAGGATGTAAAGTGTTGCATATTCTTGTCTATTTATTTATTTATTTATTATGCTTTCTTTTGCTTAAGTGGGTGACGATGTGGTTGAGTCATTCAGATGACGTTCAAATTAAAGGAAATATTCCTCTTTCTATTATGGTGCGTTGTGTGAGCGCCATAAAGGAAACGAAACGAAAATATTTTCATTTCTTTCAATGGATTTTCTTCGTATTTTCAATTTTCTGGCTGGTCTCAGCTGCAAATAAAAAACAAACTAATATCCACATAGTTTAAAAATAATTAAGAAAAAAAAGGAAAAAAAAAAAAAGGAAAAAAAAAAAGCCCACCCCACCTCTGATGTCCCAGGTCTGTTATCCTCACAGTCTAAGGTTTTAGGGGTTAAGAGGAACTTCAAATTCCAAGGTCTTTCCGTAATCATCTTTGCAGAAGGTTTGTAAGTCATGTGATATCCTTTTGGAGTCCCTGAGTTTGATGGTCTAGAGATATTAGAGGGCTCGTGGTGGACTGAATTACCTTAGGACTGAATTACCTTTCTTAGCTACAGTTTGTATTTTGCTATGTAGGGTTGTAATGTGAGAATTCCAGAAGAGCCGTAGCATAAAAGTGCTTTTCTATTTTTTAAAAAAACCCATTCTAGTCTTACTAAGAATTAGAGAATTTTTTTAATATCAGTTTTGTAATTTTTGATAAAGTTGTCAATATTATGATTAAATCACCAGAAAAAACAGTTCCTGTGCTGTTCTCTTCGGGGCAGGGACTTTGTCTTCCGACGGATTGCTCGATGCCACGATGGGATGCCCACTCTTAAACGGGGCCACGGGCACCGCTGTCGAATTAAAATAGCAACCCACAGCTGTGAGGTTGAGTTAAACCCATGAGAGCCAAGAGAATTCCCAGTTCAGCCTGCAAATCCCACTGCCTGCCCACGCTCCGTGCGCTCCGGGAAGGCCACGGCGGCGGCGCCGCGTCCGACGGGTAAGTTCGGGGAGCCGGCGGCTGTGGAGGCTCCTGCTCGCTCTCACCAGCCAGGATCTCATCCCAGGCATTCACATCCAGCCCATCCCACTCGTCTGAGCCAGCAGCTCCTCCTCCAGGGGCCAGGATTGCCCCCAAAACTCCCAGTGCTCCAAGCAGGAGACTTCCAGGAGTCGCAAACGCCAGACAGATCCTTCGGTTCGATACCGTTCACACCGGGGTCCAGTCAGTGATGGAAAAACACTTGGAGGCTTAAAAATAAAAAAAATCCTCAAAAAGTAAATTCCTCTATCCCCAGGTCACGAGCCTGGGAGCTGCAGGGACTTCCAAGCCCAGAGACACCTCACCTAGCATTCCTGCCCCGCTCCCGGGGTCCGCTTAGCCTCGTGCTCCCAAGGATAAAGAGCAATTCCATGCTCTTGCATGTCCTGAAATATTGCTCAGGCTCACAGGCAGCCTCGGGCTGGGTTGGTGGTGATGCCATAAATGCTGCTTGAGTGGACAAGTCCCAAAAATTCCCGCCAGCCTGGTGTGATCCTGCATTCCCACCTCTCCTTCAGCCTGGAATGGTGACACTTTGTATTGGCTTTGCATCTGGAAGCTCAGCACTGGGAGCTCAGAGCCCTCGTTTCCCTCTGCCAGGTCTTGGCTGTGAACACTTCAAAGCAATTTTTTGTTGTTCTGTTTTAAAAAAAAAAAAAAAAAAATTAAAAAATCCAAGATTTGATTTGGAATTCCCCCTGTGAAAGAAGGTCCTGGAGAGATTCCATCTCCCACGATTTTACCTGCTGCGAGATAAGGGTTTGTCTGTAATTGAGTGTCATCCCAAAGGGAGAGAAGGGGTAGGATTTAGAACTGGGAAAAAAACTTCTATTTAGAACAGTACCGTCTGGAATTCCTGCTTTGGGAAACATCTGGGAAGTGGGAAGGGTTTTGACTTACAAGGTGAAGTGGGACAGGGAAGGAAGAGCAGGAGCATCCCCACGAATTCCTGCGTGAAATCCCAGGGAAGCACTGGCACAGGTTGAAGAGTTCCAGAATTCCAGGCAGGAATTGATCCCAGTGAGTGATCCTGGGCTGAGCTGGGGGGTGGTGAACCAGGTACAAACGGGATGGACAGCAAAGGCTTTTCCGGCCACACCCACGTCCGTGGTGCAGGTAAGTGGGAAGTCCTTCACTGATAATTCCCTAAATACCTGAGGATCAATTCTTTGGGTCACAAAGCCAGAGAATTTCTACCCAGCTGGTTTCTGCTTCACCTGGACCCACAGCAGGTGATCGCTGGCAGGGTCTGTGCTGGGAGGAGCCAACTTTGCAGGCACCAAACAAGATTGTGGAACAGACGTTTTCTTCATCCCACCTCAGAGGTTTCTGTCTCGTCAAACCACAATCATTTGAGGCCTTTTTGAAGGAGAAGCAATTCTGAACTCCCAGCAGAAACACAGCTCATTTCTCTAGAGAGAGAAAAAGTCATAAAAATAACAAAGTTTTGGGGGTTCTCATCTGTTCTCATTCTTGGGATTGAGCTCTCTGCTTCTCTTCTTTCTTCAAGGAAAAGGGGAAGATTTACATCTGAGAAATAAAACTTTACTCCTTCCTTTTCCTTTTTTCCTTTTTTCCTTTTTTCCTTTTTTCCTTTTCCCTCTCCTCTCCTCTCCTCTCCTCTCCTCTCCCTCATTTCTTTAATTGGGACCAGAAGGAGAATCTGTAGTTCCCAGACTTGGCCTTAAGAGTTCCATGAACCAAACTAACAAACAGGAGGTAACAAATGGGGTATTGGGAAGGAATAAAACTTTGTCATTTACAACTCTGTTATAAAAATAAAAAAATAGATGACAAAGTGTTAGACAATCAATAAATACAATATAAATTTTTCAATATATTTTAAAAATCTGGACAAAGTTTAGGAGATTAATGGAAGTACAAGTATGAGTTTTGCCATCCTAAAACCAGCAAGGGGACAATGACTTTGATAGATATTGCCATAAAGATAGAATTGCCCATAAAGTCCTGTTTTAGCAGCCACTTTGACAAGTTTCTCTCCAGATGCTGGGTCCAGGTGTGGTTCCCAACACCTTTTATCCTGGATCAGGAGTGTCCTCGGCCGCATCCGTACAGAGAGTGAGGGGGAAGGAGTTTCTCCTACTGTGAGGCATGGAAACACATGTCCAAGGCACACGTGATCCTTGTTAAAATACTTGGAATGCTTGTGGGGGAATTAGGCTGAAGCCCGGTGCAAATGGTGCAAATCAAATCTGTGACAGGCAAGGAGTCCTCGCCGGGCAGATTTAAGCCAGGTTTAGCTAAAAACAGAGTCAAGCTTTGGGAGCAACAACAAAATATCTGCATCTGCTGGAACTGATTGGCTTCGCTGAGAGCAGAGCTGATATCACTGAGGAATAGAAGAAAGGCAACAAAGCCCAGCAAGCAGCAAATGATGAATTATTCAATGCAAATGTCAACTTTTAGTGGTGGCTGTGGCTGTAAATCTTTTTTTGCAAGGCTGAGCGTTGCCATTAAGGAACTCCATATGACGCTACATCTGTCGGATTTCTTTTATATCATTTTATTTTTATGGATGCCGGGGAAATGTATTGGGAATTTCCACTTTCAAATTTTATTAACATCATTTCCCCAACTTCTGTCATCCGCTGATTTAATGTTTGGTGATTTTTCTGGCAAGGGTTAAATCCATGCCTGCTTCAGTAACATCCCGAACCGTGAGTCTTCTGATAAAAATCGGCTTTTGCAGAGAAATTTTAATTTTTCCGTGTTTTGAACCCGAGTTGAATTCCTTGGGAAGATGGGGAATGGTGAGGGAAGAGCAAGGAGGTGCCCATTACTCTGCAAGTGCCGGGGGATTCCTATCACATCCAGATAATCAATCTGTCCAAGGATTTCTATAGCTCCCATTATCCCCCATGCCTCCAGGATAAGAAGCTGGGAACAATTGCCCATTGTCAGTTTATGAAGGAACTTTTTCATCTTCCTTCCCCAAAGACTCAATTCTTAATTAAGTAAATTAAAATTAATTACGGAATGTGTACAACAAGATGTTATCCCGGCTGTGGCCCGAACTGAGCTCTCTGTGCTGTGCCTGCTCTGCATCCTGCCCGTCACAGGAACGGGGAATGCAGGGGACACAGGGAATGGCTTCAAAACTGAGGGATGGCAGGACCAGATGGGATATTGGGAAGGAATGCCTGGCTGGGAGGGTGGGCAGGCCCTGGCACGGGGTGCCCAGGGAAGCTGGGGCTGCCCCTGGGTCCCTGGAAGTGCCCAAGGCCAGGCTGGAGCAGCCTGGGACAGTGGGAGCTGTCCCTGCCCATTCCCATCACCTGGTCGGGGGGGCCTCAGCCTGGTGAAAACCTCTCTGCACAGTTAAGGTCAAGCTCTGTGGAACACTGGGAGATTAAAAACACCTTCCAGACCCGAGGCTGAAAGAGTTTCACTTGTTGAAAGATAACTCAATATTAAGCAATTCCTAAATATCCCAAGGACATTTCCTAACAAACCCCAAAGCACCTCTGGTATTTTGCAATGATTTCTCGTGCTTTGTTAGCCAGAGCTTTGAACTGAGCCACGTTCCAAAGGATGGGAATGCTGCACTTCCATTGATTAGTTTCCAGAGGAAGATGTTGCCATTAGCTATTGACAGGGATCCTCTTATTAACTGCCTGATAAGGATGACTTAAGTATCTCATAAAATCCTGGATTAAATAGCAGGAGTGAGTGAAGTGTATCCCGAGGATCATTGGACCTGCAGCAAAATGAGCACAATTATTTACTGAATGAAAGTGGAATAGGTTATTGATTTGGATCCTAAAACTTTTAGGAGATGAACATCTCCGAGATTCGAGTGTTTTCAGAAGAGCAAATGTTCTTGTTCCACGAGCTGCTCAGAGCCAGGAGACTCCTCAGTGGGAGCTGGGCCAGGCCAAGGAGGGACCATTCCCACCCTGGGAAAGGAGGAGAAGAAGGGATGGGGTTTGTGCTGCCTCCCTTCCTTCCCACCATGTTCCCATGGACAGGGAAAGCAGGGTTCTCCCTTCATCCCAGACACCAGGGGGAGGCTCCCTGGGTGCAGCTTTTAGGGCACCATTCAGCTGATCTGAATGATCAACATTCAGTGTCTTCCCAAATGTGATTAATAACATTAATTACGTCCCAGAGCTGTAACTAATTAGATGGCCTTTAGTTATCAGGTCCATGGAGTGGTTTGTGTTTTTTTTTAATGATCCTTAAAAGATGGAATGAGACTTCTTAAAAATTTCCCTCAGTTAGAGACCTCCTAATTTCTAACTCTTAATCCTCAAAGAAGTTTAATTCCACTTCTTTCTTTTTATTTCTACTTCTTTCTTCAATAAAACCAAGCCCTGGTAAGGCACAGCTGATCAGAAGTTCATGTCCCCTTCTACTTGTTTCTGGAACCAAAGAAGGAGTAAAATGGCTCAAAGTTTCTGCTTCTCAGAAAAAGGAAAGTTAAAAAGCAAGGCTGTTTTCAACCAGCTGCTGGTGGTGCTGCAGAAGGGCATCAAGACCCATCATATCAGGTAAATAACCAGGAATTGAAAGCTTTCTTGTCTCAGAAATTGCTGCTTTTAGCTCCAGTCGCACGATCTCTTTTTTGTTCGAAATCTGAGAGAACTCTTCCTTCAGCCCTGCAGACAATTGCACCTATTCAACTTCTGGGAGAGTTCAGAAACACGGGGGTGTTTGGAAGCTTTTCTAGAGCATCTCCTCAGCAGAGTGTGAGAAGTACAGCCTGATCTCCAAACAAACCCAGCTAAATTTACCCTGCTCCCACCCACCCTGGCGAGGACTCTTGCCACAGTTCCCTGCTCACACGTCTGGGTCAGGGCTTAAATGCTCCATGAAAATTGGATTGCCATTCCACAAAGCCTTCCAAAGACTTTGGAAATTTATTTCTCCCTTCAATCTCACTGCTCTGCTTTTCCCAGTTGCTCCACAGCTCTGGCTCCCAGTGCCAGGAGGAGACCTTGCTTGTTTTCTGCATCGCTGAGGTTAAAGTGTTTTGCTTAACCCCAAAAATTCCAGCCCCAAAATAGCGGTGCAAGGGCTCTGCCTGTGGGGAAGCCTGAGCCAGTGTCACCAAGCAGAGCACTGAATAATCCTCGGAAGTTTTTAAGCTCCATCAGAGCATGTTTTACTTTTTCCTCCCATTGTTCTGATTGGGATATCACCCCAGAGCAGCAATTGTCTCCTGATTTCCAACCTCAGCGTTGGTATTCATCTGCTCTGAGAGTTGTGGAGCCTCTCGCTCTGGATGTGTGATCACTGCTCCCCCTCCAGCCAGCAATCACATCCCTCTCCAGCCTTCATTCCGTCGCAGCAGGCCAGGCACGCTCCTCTCCTCCCTGTCCCCGTCACTGTTTCTCCAGTCATTGGTCACTTGGGCAGCTGTTGGCTGCCAGATTGAGGAATTTGGTAGCCCTGGTGTTCGAGGAGGAGGAGTTGCATTTCTCAGTAGTCTCAGCAGGACGTGGCTCTTTCTCTCCTGAACACCTTCAGATCATCTGGGCCACACTGGGAGCTTGTGCTCCCGTTGGAATCAGCTGAACTGTGTGGATGTTTGTTGGTTGTTTCCGGTCAATCGGATTTGATTTCATTTTCACAATGTTTATATTAAGAACTAGAATTAGCGTGTGGCACTGGATTTCAAAATAAAAAAAAAACGTTGATAGAAAAGAAAGGGAGATAAAATTAACGTTGCCATACAAGAAGACTCATAAGGTCTTGTGCCACGCGGTTTGTGCCCTGATGGAGGAAGGGCTGGATGGGGACTGACTTCCCTGTGCCATTCGTATTTGCAGGTCAGAGCCCTGCCAGCTCCTGCAGGAATGTGCCCCTCGCTGAGGGTGGGACTTTGCCATGGAAGTCAGAGAACTGGACCTGCAGGCAGAACTCCTCCAAACAGCAGCTCCAGCTGCTTCCTGAACAACCCGCGTGGCACGGTCCGTTTTGTCCTGGAATAACATGGCATCTTTTGAGGGCTTTGAGTCCCTTTTTGCTCTGAAAGCATCTTTTCCACACCACAGAGCCCTGATCCATGACTTAGAGAAGCTGTGGCTGCCCCTGGAAGTGTTCCAGGCCAGGTTGGACGGGGCTTGGAGCCACCTGGAATAGTGGAAGGCGTCCCCATGGCAGGAGTGGGAATGGGATGGGATTTAAGGTCCCTGGGATTTAAGGTCCCCACCCTGCCATCGGCACTTTCCCAACAGGAGCTTTTTCCTGCTTCCCCTAAAGCAGGAATTTCTCATTGTGTTTGAACACTTCATAAACACTTGTTCTGGTGCATCTGGCACTGAAGAGCTCCCAGCAAGGGAGGAATGTGCAAGGAGGAATCACAGAATCCCGGGATCACTGAGGCTGGAGGAGATCTCCAAGATTGAGTCCAACCTGTGACTGATCCCCACCTTGCCAACTAATGAGATGACTGAGTGACTTTCCATTTCTCCTCTTTGTTTGCTTGTTAATTCACAGCTAAATCCTCTTTATAGTGGGGGATCCTAACAATCTTCATTTATAGGGGTTTATAAACTGTTGGAGCAGAGTAGGATGTTCTAAGGTGGTAGGATTTACAAATCCACAGGGGATTTTTTGGTCAATAAAAGCAATAAAAGTACAGAACTATCTGGTTTTTCATCTTCCAGCGTGCAAATGCTGCAGTTCTGAATATCACTTTAAAACATTGCCTAAACCCCTCTTTTAATTTCCAGAGGACCTCGTATCTGGCAGCAACTTGCAAAACATAGCACAACGTTCTGGAAAAAATGAAAGTCTGTCAAAGCTTCATCTTCTGCTAGGATGGGAGACTTAGCAGAACTCTTCTGTAACAGAGTTATGTTTCCTTCGAGCAAGTAATTGCCTTCATGTCTCATAATATGAACCACTGCAAATGATGTCCCTCCCCTGGATCCAGAGGCAGCTCGCATTTATATCCCAGTAAGCTCCTAATATTGAAGAAATGTGTCAGATTTCACGTCTTGCACGGCAGCTGCAGCTCTCTCAGTCATTGTTATCAAAGAATATTTGCACACGTTGCCATCTCTGTCAGTTTAGACAATTTTTTTTGCAATTTTGCAAAACAATTTCCCTCCCTGGGTCTCTGCGCACGTCGGAAAGGCTCCGCTGATTGAGCTCAGCAAGTGGCACTTTTGGACTGCCCATTCCTCCTCAGTAAATCAGCCTGGGCAGGAGTTTCACAGAAAATTAGGGGCTTTGTTTTAAGAAAGTTCATTGTTCCTGTAGCCCTGCTCTCTCTTCTTTCAGACAAACAGCCGTTCCCTGGTTTGCTGGGATCGATGAGTGAGGGGATATATTGGGAAGTGGTGTGGGTTTGAAGTGGGATTTGCTTTGATATTTCTGTACAAATCCATGTGATGGCTCACTGACTCATACAGCTGAAAATAGGTGGTGATATCAAGCCCAGAATTCTTTACAGATTTTCTTTTCCCCCTTTTCTTGCTTAGCTAGCTGCTCTTCCAAAAAATTCAGGTCATTATTCAAATCTGTGCTTAGATTAAAACTCCAGATAGCATCACTCTTACTCATTGATGAATCACACTGGAGCAAATTTTGGTCCTACTGAACTCACTCTGTGTTGCCTTAGTCATAAGTTTGTTTGGCAAATCACATGTCATGCTCGAATTAAGCATTTGCTTAAATAAGATACTTTTAAAATACATTCAGGCAAGTTTGCACATAAGATTTATATAGATAAGATTTATATTGCAAACTTGTCAAAGCAAAACTAGAGAATGAAAAATTCTGTTAATTCTGAGTTGAAACATGAATTTATGTTGTCAGCAGCAAACCTAAAGGGATTGCTGGACATACATGAAATTAAACTTGTTTTCTGAAGTCTATTTATAAATTGATTTTCGACATTGGCTTTTGGGAGGCTTTGGAGTAGCAAACTCCCCCTGGAGGTAGGGATGCCACCACCACCCACACGGCTCAGTGTCACCACAGCCTCTGCTCTGCCACTCCTGACACCAACTTGACCTTTCCCAAAGATTTTTTTTACATTGCTTGATTCCTATGCCAATATCAAATTTGCACTGAATCCTTTAAACTGACACCATATGGCTCTTTACATTAACAGGGCCATTTTTCCCTGCACGAGGATAACAGGAATTTACTGAAATTACAATTTAAAAGCTGAACACAAAATAGGCAACGTAAATAAAACCATTTCTAAAAATAGTTAGAACAAAACAGCTGAGAAATTATATTGAAAGGAAGGGCAGGAACTGAGGTGGGGATGGTTATAATAAATTATAGATTATCAATCTCATGGCAGATGGAAACAGAGTTTGGTTGGATGAATCCGTGGCTCCAGCTTGTCCCTGCCTCATGCAGGAACATCCCAGTGAAATGAATCCTGTCAGCACTGACACGTTACAGGTATGGCTAAAAGAGGAAAAAAAAAAGAATTTAATATATTCTGAGCATGCCCTGAATGATGGTGTGCCCACGGGAACAGGCCAAACGCAGAAATGAGATTGGCAAATTGCAATTTGGCAAATTGCAGCCAAACCACAGCAGGATCCATGGGAAAAGGGATCATCCAGTTCCTGATGCTGCAGCAGCCAAGGGCTCCCCTCCCACCCCAAGCCGGGGAGAAGGAAAAGCTCTGGTGGTGCTGCTCAGACACCACCAAGTCTCTCCCACAGGAATGGAGACCTGAGAGCTGCTCCTCAGGAAATTCATAACTCCATGGTGTGCCAAGACCTACAGCTCCTTGCTGTGGTTGTCACGGGGAGAACCTGCTCCCTTTTCCAGCTGGTAATGGAGCAGAACAAAACCTGTTATTAAAGAGGTGCCAGCAGGAAAGGAGAGCTGGGCATGGAACCACAACTTCCCAAGCTGGAATATTTTAATTTGTCCCAGGTGATGTGAGGTCACTGTTTGCTTAAGCTTGGTACCTTACAAGTGGAGTTTGGATAATCCAGACAGGTTGGGATTACAGCTCCTCGCAGCTTTATGGATCATTTTCCTTGAAAGTATTAACCTGTGACTTCAGGAAAAGCTCACAAATATCTGTGTGTTTAAAATCGAGAGAGAATTGTGCAAAGAAATCAATTAACAACCAACCACCAAATACCTGGGGGAAAATGGGAATGGATTCATTTGGGCCCCTTGAAAACCTGCCTATTGCACTGGTATTTGTTTTCAACTGAAGAATGAAACTCTGCTGCAATTTTCCTATTATATAATGGCATTATTTCCCACTCCTTTATTTCTCCTTTGTTTCCAAGAATGATTAATTAGTGACACAACTCAGGTACCTGCAGAAACATTACCAAACCCAGCCATTCTTTTGTCTTGGAAGACTTTTTTCCTATACCTGGAGGAGCCAGAAGCACCAATGTCCTTTTTTTGTAATCTCATAGGATTATTTAGGATTTCAGGGTTAGAAATTCCCATCACGCCTGTGACGTTCCCTGATTTTCCTAAGGGATGTCTGTGCAGGTACCACAGAAATTGTCCCACGTGGTCTGGGCACCTCTTCAGTTCTCTGAAGTTTCAGCTGCTCCTGCTCCTCTCTTCATTGGCTCTCCCATAAATCCTGCCTCTTCCCAAGGACCTGGCCTTCTGGAAGCTGGGTGTTTGCAGTGCCCTGAGAGCCACAAATATTCCACAAGTATTCCAGAATCATGCAATCGATGTGATTGGAAAAGACCTCTGAGATCACTGAGTCCAACCTGTGACTGATCACCACCTTGTCAGCTGTCACATCCAGTCTTTCCTTAATGCCTCCAGGGATGGGGACTCCAAATCTCCCTGGGCAGCCCCTTCCAATGTCCAATTACCCTTTCTGTGAAGAAATTCCTCCTCATGTCCAGCTAAACTTCCCCTGGCACAGCTTAAAATTTTGTCCTCTCATCCTGTCACTCCCCTGAGTAGTCCACGATTTTCATTTTCAAGCTTCCAAGGCTCTCATGTGAAAATTGATTTAAAGGAATCGCCATTCCCTCACCTCCACCAGTGCCCTCTTGCCTTGTCTGCTCTACCCCTTGGCCACAATTCAGTTCCCACTTCTCCCTCTTTTCTTCCTTTTTGTCTTAGTGAAGTTCAGAGGAATTTTATGAGCAGCTCCTGCTCTGTCCATGCTCTGCTCTGGGACACAAGGAACACACAATTCCAGGGACGGGGCAGCCACAGCTTCTCTGGGCAATGTGTGCCAGGGCCTCCCCACCCTCACAGGGAACAATTCCTACCCAGTATCCCCCCTGACCCTGCCCTCTGGAAGTGGGAAGCCATTTCCTGTGTCCTGTCACTCCAGGCCTTCATCCAAAGCCCTTCTTGAGGTTCCAAAATGAACTCACTGCTCCCGTTTCCACTGAGTGTTTTAACCAAAAGCTCAAGAGTGAAGTAGCTGGATGTGCCAAGGGGCAAAGGTGTCCCCTCTTTTCAGGGAGCATTGTGGAGTCTTCAGTCTTTATTTGAGAAGAAATTCCTGAGCTGAGCACGGCTCCTGGGGAAGCAGGAGCTGCTGTAGAGGTGTGACTCTCCTGGAGCAGCTCTTCAGAGCGTGTGTGTGTTTCTGATCTGGCTGTACCTGGAGCAGCAGATCTCAATGAATGGGTATGAATGGCAATGGGAAGTGGGAATAGTGCATCAGCTTTGCTGTGACTGATGTCTGCACGGTAAGAGTGTCTTTTTTTATACTATTTTCTTAAAAAACCCTTTGACAAGGAAGTACAGCAAAGTGAAGCTTGAATACATCTTTAAATCTGCATGTTGATTGCATAACTCCCCACGACAGCTCCAAACTTCCTTTTGTTATTACAAATGTGAGCACAGAGCACTGCACTGTCCCCACTCCTCAGTGCCAACGAAACGCTTTCATTTTCCTTTTGACTCTTCTCGCAGCCCAGCAAATATTTGTGTTTCTTGACGCACAGCAACGTTGCTGAGAGATTCTGGTTTTGCTGTGAAGGCTCTCAGCCCCATTTTGCAGGAAAATGGGGGAAGCAGAGAGCACACGGTGACACTGCTGCCATACAAGTGACAAGAAGCTTCCCTTTGATTTGCATCACCGTCAGATAAAAGTAAAATCTTCCTTTCTAGGGAAACGTCCCCAAACTCCAATTGGCACCAGCAATTTGGGACAGGGGAATTGCTTCCACGAGCAAGCCGTGGGTTATTCCTGCACAGCAGGAAATGGTTCTCACCATGGTTCTACCCCAGCTGGGGAGATTTCTGGGGTTTTTGGGGTTTTCTCTGCGTGGAACGTTAAACATTCCCACTCCAGTGGGTGCTGCCACTCCACACCAGCACAAAGCAATGACATCGACCTCAGAGCGAGGTGGGCAGAGGAAATTATTGCCATTATGAATCAGAAAGAAAAATTGTTATATTCAGGCCATTAATCCAGAACATAGCAATTGTCGGGGGGGTTTATTCGGGTTTTGTAGGTGGGTTTTCTTTTTATAAAAGGTACACTTGGTGTATTTCCTAATTTCTTGCTTTTATCTAGTGGAAAGTGTTCTGGCCCATGGAATGAGGTTGGAATTAGAGCACCTTTAAGGTCTCTTCCAACCCAAAACATTCTGGGATTTTGTGATTTTATGATTTTAGAGTTGCCTGAAAAATTATTTTTAGAAAGCAGCCCCATTTCTACCCTTGTGCTGAAATCCAGCAGAACTACAGAGCTCTGAGGAGGAAAGGGAGCATCTCTTACTTCTGGGACAGAGTTTTCCAGAGTCCCCATTATGGCAAGTCCTTCACTCTGGCTTCTGAAATATGAATAAAAATAAAAACAGTTTTCAATGCTCCATGGATCTTACTTTATTGATATTTTAAGAAGTTTCAGGATGGGGGTTGCTGTAATTTTTATGACACAAGCTGGGGAGCTCCCAGCTCCTAAAAACACACCAATTAAAAAAAAAAAATTAAAGAATTATCTTGTGTTTGCCTTCTGAGGTGTGAGATTTTGGGATAAATTTGCATACATTTGTAAACCTGGTTTTCATGATTTTTTCTCTGCTATTTTTTTCTTAGTAACAGTTGAGTAAATCTCTCTACTCTTATTTTTCAAAGTTAAAGGGTGTAAATACCATCCTCATTACGTACTGATTTTAACAATACTTTTCTAGTTCCAGTCACAATCATTATTTTTTTCACTGGCCACTGCTTGTAAAGTTACCTTTTTCCTGGTGGTAAAACCCCAAATTTCTGCGGGTTTGAGCTGCACTCCTGCAGGTGCCCAATGGTTTTGCTTGATAATTCCAAATTCCTCTGGTTTCATATCTGCATTATTGTTAACTCACTTGTTGAATTGGGTTGTAAAAGAGCCCAGTCAAGAGTAGATTTATCTTTTGAGTCAGAATCCAAGGTTTTGTACCACAGGAAACAGCTGCAGCAGGTTCCTTTAAAGAGCTCCCGATGCCTGTGGTAACCTCCACACACAAAGCACAATTCCCTTTCATTTTAAACCTATTTCTTGACACAAATAGTTTTGATATAAAATTCTCAAATCAGGAGCTTCCTGCTGCTTTTCATCATTGTCCCTTCCTGCTGTAATTTGGGGAATCTGCTATTTTCATAGCTGCCCTTTTATTTCGTTTTATTTGTCGTTGGGCTTGAGATTTTAACTCCATTTTCAACTTCTATAATTTTCATTCAGAGCTTTAAATCTCCCATGAAGCTATTCCATACTCGATTTCAGGGTTTGGCTGATAGGTTTGGGTGACTTAGAGGGGAAAATGCGCAGGCTGCCAGTTCCCTAAATCCTTGGAATAATTGGAAATAGAAATGGTTGGGAATCATACATTAACTCTGAGCATTAGGCACTAAGCATGCTTGCTGGCTACTTTGATCAAGCTCTTTTTTCCTGACAAAACCCCCTTTGAAATGAATAGGACAGAGGTTCCTTTCACTTCAATCAGAGTTCTCAGACACAGGGAGAAAGGAGGACTTCATAACCTTTAAAAAGACTCCCCTCGTCCATTCACGGATCTCCTGGAAAGCTCAGCACTTTCCCTTGTGCTGGAGTTACTAAGCCAGATCCTGGATACTTTCAGGCTTCCTTCTAGTGAGGATTTGCTTAAACATGAGGTCAAACCCCTCTGTAAAGAGCTGGAATCTGGGATTTACAGCAGCAGGAGCAGCAACACAGGGAATATTTGGTGCCGTGGAATGTCAGCATCGCTTTCCTCCTTGCACCTTCTGAGCCTGGCACGTTGCAGAAGATGATTCTTTGGACATTTCATATCTTGGTTATTTGTGTGTATTTACAGTCAAGTCATCAGCACCCTAAAAATTCCAGTTCTCTTTTAACACCTAGAAAGGAAGGTTTTGGACACCCAGCACCATGCCTTGGCAGGGGCCATTAGCACTCCTGGGGTCTCTGTTTCTGCACTCTGAGCTTTTCGTTTCCACTGCTTTTTGTACTTAGAAACACACAGAGTAAAGAAGTAGTACGTGCTCCTGCTGGATCATGCTGCAAAAATGTACACTGAGATAATCTTCCATAAGTGATGCTTCTGCTTGGAGAAGATTACTGCAGTGAGATACGAAGTATTAGGAAAAAAATAAACCCAAACCAATGAATAAACAAGATAAAATTGCAAAAAAAAGACCTCCAGAAATATCCCAGGCTTTAGGCAGCTACGGTGAGAACAAGGATTCCTTGTGTTAAATGTCACTATGGAGAAGCAGAACCAAAAGCAAGGATGTGATAAAGCCCCTGAGCCTATACAGCTCTGACATTTCGCTGATATCTATGTTTAAATAAAATTTGAAGATTTTTGGTCAATCCAGTGTTCAAATGTGCATATTCAATTCCCTTATCTCTATGAAGATGATTCAGAATTCAGCTAGTGAACAAATAATTTCGTTTGAGACATTGTTTCCTTGATTTGTGCATGAAAAGTAAATTACTTTATCTACAGGTGAGTTACAGCTCATATTTTACAGCTACAATTCTTCAGAAAACCTATAATATTTTACAAGAGGAAGAGATCAGATTATGAGCTTAAAAGATGGATGGTTCTGGCTTAAAGCTAAACTAATTCAAGCTGAAACTTTAGTTCTGCCCATGTTCAGCTCCGTGCAATGGCTTTTTTGACTACATAAAAAAACCCCTCTGTACCCTACAGGGCATCATTTTAAAAAAAATTGCATTGCTTGTAGAAATAAAATAATGGGATGAGTTTAGGACTAAGAGCCACCTGGAGGGTAAATATGTTTCATTTTTGTACTATTTTTTAATTTAAGCAGTGAAAAAGAGCAGAACATGCACACAAAGGGAAAAGGTTGTTATTATCTATTGTTCAGCTGTGCTGACTGAAAGGGGGAAAAAGTCTTCCAGCAGCGTGTAAAACGCCTGTTTCTTGCAGGAGCAGAAAGAGGAAAGTCGTGGCGTCTTTTAAGTGCTCGAGGGAGTACTTGAGGAGGGACTGCCTGTTCCTCTCACAGGGATGTCACCTGTGCAGCTGGGCCTGGGCACTCCCCAGGTGATGGCATCCAGGTGGAAAATACAGCTCATGCAGGACGGTGTCACAATCACCCGTGAAACGCCAGCCCTCCTCTGCTGCCAATCCCTGAATCGCTTCAGGGGCACCAAACCCTTCTGGGGTGTGGGAGGTTTGGCCGCTTCTAAAATGGTGGTGGATTATAAATTCTAAGCGAAACCATACAAATTTTAAATATTTACCTGCAGTTCTAATCCAAGGCAAGAATTGTCTATCTTACAAAATAAAAATACTCTAAGGGGATTACAAATAAGTGCAGTCTATCACAGTTTTGTTCTCTGCTCCTTTTCTCATATTTTTAAAGCTTCATTTGCTCACATGACTGAACACTTACCTGATGCTTTCATAGCAGTAGTTAAAATAATTTCCAGATCTCTTTCCCAAGCTAATTTGGGTCTGTGGCTGATGAACACAATGTTCTTGCTGCTTCTTTTTCCCTCCTGTGTATTCCTGTGCCTGTTTCATCTTCCTTCTCTCTCTCTCTCTCTAGCTGACACAATTCTTTATTCTTTGTTTTGTACAACTGTTTGTCACGAACAGCAGTTGTATTTGCTATACAAAACCACGTAAATAAAAAACAAAACAGGTAACTAAAAATAAAAGGCAATTCAGAGACTGAGCCTATTTTTTTCTAATTAAAAAAAAAAGGAAATTAGGTACAGTTGGCACAGTGATCCGAACAGTGAAGTTTTGAGTAAGAGTTTCAGTTTATTTCAGAAAGTGACAGTGACAACTCCTGTGAAAGCTCTAAGGTGGAGATGAGAGAAGCAGCTGCTTGGTCTCAGGGTATCAAAATAAAATGGAAGTGAGGAGATATTTGAGGTAGTAAAGGTCTTTGATGCAGGGTTTTGCAGACTAATATCAACTCACACAGGAAGCTCTGCATGGGCAGAGGACTGAGGCTCTGTCCAGGTGAGAATTTGGGCTTACTAAATTCCAAGTTGCAGGACACTGCTCTTGGTGGAAAGAGCGATTTAAGGAGTTTAGTAAACGAGAACATGAAGAGTTCCACCTCAGCATGAGGAAGAATTTTCCATGAGGGTGGCAGAGGACGGGAACAGGGTCCCCAGGAGAGCGCGGAGTCTCCAGAGTCATTCCAAACCCACCTGCTTCAGGTGTCCCTGGTTGCACTGAATGGTCTCCAGAGGTCCCTTTCAACCCTAAATATCCCGTAATTCTCTGGGGGGGGAAAAAATTCGCAGGTACAAGTTTGTGTCTGAAGTGTTGGCTCGTTTAAACCCTCCTGACGTTTCCACGGCTGGAACACTTTAAGCCTACATTGACCAACACGCTGAGCAGACAAACCTGCTGGTTTTCCAGAGCCTGGGGACACTGTGGGGACATGGTGGGGAGACACTGGGGACACTTGCGAGGATACTGTGGGGACAAAACGGGAACATTGTGTAGACACGTTGTGGATGCTGTAAGGGAAACAGTGGGGCCACTGTGAGGAGACAGTGGGGACCCAGCCGGGACACTGTGGAGGCAATATAGAGACACTGTGGAGAGACAGTGGGGACACTATGGGGACACCGTGGGGGCACGGCAGGGAGACAGCGGGGACACTGCGGGGACATTGTAGGCACACTGTGGGCACAGTGTTGAGGCGTTGCAGGGACACTGTGAGCACCCGGAGGGGACACTGCAGGGACACAGCGGGGACATTGCGAGCTCACTCGGGACGCTGAGAGCGCTCCGCTCCCGGCCGGTCCCGCCACCCCCCTCCGGCTCCCTGAGGCTCCCTCAGCCTCCCGCCCTCGGCTGCGCGCGCAGCGCCGCTCCCGCCGCGCGGGCTGCCGGGAGGGCCGAGCGGCTGTGGTTAATGTCCGCCATGTTTGCCATGGCGCAGGGAGCGGAGCGAGCGAGCCCGGCGCGGATCTAGGGCTGCGGGGCGTGCGCTGCGGGCTACGGGCGGCCCCGCCGGGAGCTGCGCCGGGGCGGCAGGACCCTCCATGGTGGCGCGGGCGCGGCGCGGGAGCGGCTGGGAGGCGGCGGCGAGGCCGCACTGAAGGC